>SNQJ01S0010203.1:43300-58118 GCA_010110895.2 Picea sitchensis | reverse complement strand
TGATTGGTACATACTTGGTACATGGTTGGATGCACTTGTTTATGGTACAGGTTGATTATAGATTGTTTGGTACAAGTTGGTGCATGGTTGATGCACTTGTTTATGGTACAAGTTGATTATAGGTTCAGGTACAGGTTGATGCATGGTTGAATCATGGTTCAGATTTATTGGTACAGGTCTATAGTGGTATATCTCACAGTGATAGTGTGATAGTGGTTCCATCATTCTACTTCTACTTCAGGGAGGTTGGATGGGGCAAGGACAAGTGGTTGTAGCCACCTTCCAGTTGTAACCGGAGAACATAGGGGGTTGTAGCCTCCTTCTGATTGTAGCCAGAGAATTGGGGAGTTGGAGCTTCCTTCAGGTTGTAGCCTAAGAAACTAGGGGGTTGGAGCCTCCTTCCAGTTGCAACTGGAAAACAAAGGAAGTTGGTGCTTCCAATGAATGTAATTCTTCAAGACATATAATAAAAATCATTATGTGGTTTTCTCCCGATTTGGGTTTCCACGTAAAACACAGGTGTACTGTGTATGTGTGATTGTTCATTTGTTCATTGCTTATTTACTCTGCAGTTATTGGATGATAATGCTTCATTGATATAACACTTGGATTATATGGTTAAAAATGATTAAATTTCTCTATTATTGATTCACCCCCCCTCTCAATAATCCAACACATCCATCATACCCCTTCATCGGTCAAACCCCCTTGGGTCTCTCCCTCCTTGATTCATAGGAGGTATTTGGTCTCTACCCACTTGATTAGGAGGTCTAGAGGTGAATATCATCTTTGTTGTCGATCCTAAGTCCTTGGTCTTCCAAATGGCATCATGCAAGTTGGTAGGATTAAAATCCTTGACCCAACCCCTCAAGGGCTCCATCAACCCTTCTGTGAAGAGCATCATAAGTCTCGCTTGAGACACATCTTGCACCATCACTGCTAGTCTCTGAAACTCTTCTATGTAAACCTTCGGTGATCATGTCTATCTGAGTTGTGTGAGATCCCTAAAAGGTAGCTCTGGGTCCCCCTGGTCAAACCTGTCAATGAGCCTATGTGTGAACTTTGTATAGGATGTAATATGTTTGTGACCCAGTGTGGTCAACCCATGGTACCACCAATCATGAGCCTTGCCCTCCAAGTACATGGTGGAAAATTTGATGTCATCCATCTCCCTCATGGGTTTAAGTTGTAGGTAGGTATCCATGCTTGTGTAGACACCACCGAGTTGATCTCTAGAGTTTTAGACTCAAAACCCTCAAAACTACTTGTGCTCAAGAGCTCCAATGCAAAATAAGATAATAATCCAGAATGCCTTAGGAGTGCACCCTGTGCTTTCCTTTATAGCTCCAGTCTATTCATATGTTGAATTAGTTAACCTCCAGGGTTAACTCTTAACTTTAACTCACCTTTTCTTTTCTTTCATCGAGTTATCCTTTTTCACACAAAGTCAACTTAATAATAGAATGTTATGTTTAGGGAGTGTCTTATGGTTGACTTTGTCCCCAATGTGCCTAAGACTATAGTCTAGTGGGGATAGCTAGACTATTGAGTCTCCCCAGACCTCTTCATCAAGAGGTGGGGGACATTACAAATCTTAACTTAACTTTCAAATGAGTACTTAAAGTCAAATTTAATTTATAATTTAAAGATCAAGTTATTTAAAAATATATATATTTGATATTTTAAAAATAAAAATATAAAATATATATGTCTAGCTTGGTGGATCTTTCAAAATTCAAAAATTTCCTCCAACCTAGTCTATCTATCAGGTATCGACATATTATAATAATCTAGAAATCATTTATAAGCATTTTGACTTGCCTATCTATATCATTAAACATCATTCAAGTGTTAGCCTCACTAAAAATACTTGGACTAAAATAAATGGCCCACAAATCAGAGAAGGTACAATGTAGATTCACAGGAGAGCACCTCTCCCTTCAATTCTTCAATAACTAGGGTATCTTCTTGGAGAGAAAGAACATTTTTAAAAATAAATGTTACTTTTAAATTAAATTATTGAAAAATAGGGGAGAAGGAGATTAAATAAAACTTAAATTTTACCTCTACAACTCTATACATAATAGGTCCTAAAGTCAATAATATGATTTGACATTAGATATCAAGATATACATACATACATGCATGCATACACACATACATATATATTAACCCAAATTGAGGAATTTGTATTATCAAACAACATTACATCACATTGTTTGTCTACAGATTTCAACCAAGACGAACAATTTCTTGCATACAAAATGCAAAACATATATCTGCTGGAAAATTTTCCCATAGCTTGTTGCTACTATAAATTTTATAATAAATGCCTAATATTCTAATAACTTTAAAAAATATAAACTTAATAGAAAATGTGACGGTTGGTGGCCTCTTCCATGCCTATGTTGCTTGGGATAGAGTCCCAATTCCCGATTTCCATGTCCTCAATCAATCGATGCATAATATCCTCTTCCTTTAGCTCCCCTTGGCCCGAATTCATGAACATCCACTGGTTGGATACTTCTTCTTGTGCATCTTTGCGTAGGTTGACTACCATATTCCTTAACATGCCACATTCAGCTTGAACTATGGCTATTTATTGTTTCGGTTGTACTAATGTACCAATAATAGTAGCAAATTGAGAAATGGGTTGTTGTTCATTGTCATGGACTTTTGGAGGGACAAGTATAAACATTCTACATTTTAAAAAAATTCCGGCAACCATCACCAAAATCCGACCATTTAATTGTTGGTGAAATTGCAACTTTCCATTGCTTAAATTGCATTTTTGAATACGTAAATGGATTTAGTAACTTGGAAAACCCCTTTTGCACTTAGATTGTGTAATCTCAATAATCGATATCTGCAATTCCAACAAATCTTATAAATTTTTGGTGAGATTTTGGGCAAAACTAATCTAAAAATGTGTTGGCAAAAGTTCAAAAAGTAGAATGTCTATATTCTTGCCTTTTGAAGTGACTGAAAATATAGAGGTTTTGTTGCATTGGATAAATTCTTCATGGGATCAAATAATTATCTTAATTTCTTGTAGCTCTTTGAAATCCATTAACGCTAATCCAAAACTTGAGAACCATACCAAATCCAAAAAATGGGGCCAAACAATCCAAAAAAACCACATAACCACTCCTCGGGCTTCCCTATAATGACCAAAAAAGCACTCATGAGCCAAAAATTGGGGCCAAATAATCCAAAAAAACCATAGAACCACTCCCAAGGCTTCTCTAAAATGACTAACAAAGCACTTATGAGCCAATAGAAAACAACATGGGAAAAGACAACTCCTAGACCAAAGAATAAATTTGAAAGCTAAGATAGGGGAAATTGTCCTAGCCACACAATGTTCACCAAAAGTGTACCCAAATGTCAAATTTTGAGAACATCAAAACTTGAAAATCATAAATAGTAAGATAGTATAACCAAAGAGACAATCCCCCTTATTTAAGTGTCATTGCTCAATCAAGTTGTTAAAATACAAACCAGGGGAGCCAAGACTTGATTCAAATAAAATTTGTAAAGAGAGAAGCTCTCCTAAATCTACATAACTCAGAAAAAATAGCCTAGATAAATCTCCTTCATACCTCAATTTCTCTAGACCATAAGATATTGATACTAACTTGTATACAACAACAATACTTACCAAGCATTGGTTGACCAGGTGAAAAGGGTTTCCGCAACCCCTCTAAATCCAACCAAGAGTTTAAAACCCCATTTCGCCAAGATCTCAAGCATGTGAGGGGGGTGCTTAGGTCTCTTCAAGCTTATTGCCTCGCATTGGAATTGAGGAAGATGCATGATTGACATGTCGATTATTAATGTAATGTTACTTACCATTAAGTGTGTAGAGTTTGATTACGGTATGGCTTGGTAGTTTGATGAACCATTAATCTTTAGCTCCCCAACTTTTAAAGTAGTGGATTCATTTGTAAGAGGTCTATATAACATCACAAGAGAAAAATAATGGGTGTTGTGCCCTAAATAATGATTGTTGTTCTCAATCACCATGAACAACACCTACTAACCATATAACTTCAATGGATATAGTGTTGAGTGCATCATAAAATGACCACATAAGACCCTTGTATGGTATCTTTGGCCTACTAGAGGGATGGAGGTTCCATGATTAAACCATAATGCATTCCTTGAATGAGAATATATCTTGAAACCACACCATGAATCATTTTGTAGGCCATTCTTAGGGTTCTTTAGCATCCAAGTGAGACACAAAATCCATGAGTTGGTTTTGTGTACTAGAAATATTCTTTGACATCTAAACATGGTCAGTAGGGGAATAAGGGGCTTAATCCCTAAAGGAAGGTCTTATAGATCTCTAACACTATGGTTAGGGGAGGAAAACACTTGGTCCCTAGGACCTAGATGCCACTTCTTGGGCTCAATCACCATGAACAACATCTACAACCATAATAGAAACCCTTATCTAGGGGGTGTTTGGCATCAAGTTTGGATATGGATTCCATTAGGAGATTTTTCACATAGAGGATGTGTCATAGGGACTTAAACATGGTCGTGGAAGGAAAACAAGTTCCTTAGGATATTGTTGAATTTTCTTGGGCTAAAGAGCCTTAAATGAGTCCTTATACCAACATGAGTCCTCTAAGTCTAATATGGGATATGGTTGCCATTAATTGGTATTAGACATTAGTGATGGGTCTAAGGGCCTAGACCATGGTCAAAAAGAAAAACAAGGGCCTTAGTAGGAAAAAGAACCTTCTAGGCCTCAAGCATTATGAATAAGGCCTCCAACCATGATGCATGCCTTCTCTATGGGGTCTTTTACCCCCGAATGGTATTCCATATACCGTTATGCAATATTGCATAAAGAGGATGGGCCTAATAGGACTATGCCCAAGAGAGGAAAATAGGTTCTAATGTTAAACCTTTTTGTATGAAACATAAGTCCTAATGCTAAACGGAATGGAAATTTTGCTAAGTTATGAATATATGTATTAAGAATAAGTGCATATTTTTTTTAACTGAAACTGATAGTATAATGTCCTATAATTTCCTCTACTACTATCATGTTGAAATACATAGTAAATTCCTAGTTATACATCCATGTAGTATGGCTGCCAATTAATTGAACAAATTATCCAAGAAAAAATATATATATTTAATACATTTATCAATGGGCATATTCATGATCTAGTGTTGACAAAACCAACGGTATAGGGGTACTCAGCTTCTTCCAACAGCCAACTAGTTATCCAACATTTCGGATTGATAATGGGAGCAGGAAGAGGACAAACAGAGGAGCACAACCGACATACATATAACCCACCTAAAATCTCATTGATTGAGGCTAGGGTAAAAAGAAATTTGGGACACTGGCCAACAAACTCATTGCATACACTAACAACCAAATCACATTGAGAGCATTATAATTCACCATACCATGAACCACATATGAAATATCTTCCAGAAACAAAAGAAACAATGGGGAAGCTTGAAGTTTCAAAATTAAGCTTCAAAAAATAAGAGGCTGCAAATTTAATGCTCTAGAGAAGGGTGAGAGGACCTGGAGACCAGGGTGGACCTGAACTACAAACCATTCAATTCCAGCATTGAAATATCTTTGCCCCGGTTTTCTTTGTTTCCACTTTGAGGACCCTCAAAAACCTTGAAGTCGAGCCACTTCACATTGCGCCTTCCAAAGACACCACCAAAAGAGACGAGGAAAGAAATAACTGCTCTACCAGAAATACTACATTCACACACGTTGGAGTGAATGTGCCCATCAATTCCTAGCCCAAAGGTATGTGCGAGTTGTGACCCATTCATTCCCATATTCCACCAAATGTCACTACAATTAATTGCATTCTCCATAGACTTAAGGGATGGGGAGACCCCTTTTCCTTCCATTCAATATAAATTTTCCTTCTTCTAATCATGAACCTACCTTGGCCCACCTATCAGCCTCAAAATTTAACTCTCACTTAATGTGAAACAAGGAGAACTCATAAAATTCCTTAAGGAGAGTGAGAAAGTGATACATCATACCAGTGTAAACATTGCCCCCGGTGATGGATTTTTTAATAATTTCCCTTATCACCATCATGGAGTCGCCAAGGATTGTCATCTTTGGTATTCCCATTGATTTTGTCAGTCTTATTCATTCAAAAAGGGCATAGGCTTATGTTTCATTGTTTGAAATTGTTCCTAATCCCATGCATAACAAGAAACTATATTTCCTTTGGGATTGCATATAATACCCCCCCGGAACCTATCGCCCCTAATAAGAATGAGTGAACATTATTAACATGTGCACGTTCTTTTAAATTTAAAAAAAAAATGGCAGGACTACCCCTTTTCCTCTACATGTTGGATGAGTTGGCTGATTTGGTTCTAGCTTCAAAATGACAAACCTAGCTATTCAGGATTCATAAACAAAAATACATCCATTTTCCCAACCCCGTGTTATTATCTCCAATTCAATCCTTATTTTAAATATGACCCACATAATCATTGTCGATGAAACTATACACACACACACACACAGATATATATATATATATATATATATATATATATATATATATATAAAAANTATATATATATATGAAAAACTATGTATGGTGCATAAGTATAGATGGAAACCTACACACCTAAAAAAAGGTTTTATTATGTTAAGACCCTCAAACATTGTCTTAATGTTGGACTTCATTATTTCAGGGCTTCATTTACTTTGTTAAAAAAAAAAATGGTAATCTAGAGAAATTATATTACATTTTGTAAACTGAGATCAAAATACATAGCAATGACCCTGATGTTGGAGCTGCCATTATAGGAAACCGTCTCTAGAACCATGTCCAAAATAACTAAATAAGTCTTCCCTATGGGATAAAATAGATATCCATCACACTATTGTGTTTTCTATGTGTTACACACCAAAATTGCACACCTAGGTATCTCACCCTAAGTGTCATAAGTGTCTCAAAGTGACGTATGCACCTCAATAAGTGTCGCATGCACGATCGCAAGTGTCATATGCACCTTCCCAAGTGTGGCATTCAATTTGAGATGTGTCACCACCCATTGACACCATGAAAAAAATTGTTCATGACCCCCAAGTCATATGGGAGGAGGAAACCCATCATTTCAAGGTCAAAACACACCTTTTCCTTGGAAAATTCGACATGTTTTTGAGCATTTATGAAGGGAGGCACCCTCCCTAGCCATGTTGGGGGAGGGCCATGGTGCTCCCTCTATAATGTTATGGGAGCGCCACTGCTAGGATGGCGCCATGTCTCTCACTATGGGGGAGTGCCATTCTTGTTGAGGGAAAAGGGGGATCTCCTCAACCTGATCCTATGGGTCGGCTCTCTCAAATAGGGTTGGTTATGTTCGGCCCCCATGCTTTGGATTCACCTTAGGATATGATAAAAACCTCAAGGATACATATCCTCAACCATATCCCTCATTTTCTCATGGTGGTTGTGCCTCTCAAGCCTATATATTGAGGGATTTCCAAGGTAAAAAAGGGGGGGAAGTAATCAGTCAAAGTATCATAATTTTGATCTTGGTAGATTTGTGAAAGAGTTGGACGAGGAGAGCTTGGAGAGGTTATTGATACATCAATCATGGTCTGTAAGTATTCTCTTTGGGTTCTCATTTGAATATACTTGGTCTATTTCCTTCAAGCTTGTGTATTCTTGCATGTGCTTGTTTGTTGTTCCTTCAATCTTTGTAGATGAATTTGTTTGACCTAATAAACTAGAGAAGGAGGTAGTCATTTATCTTTTCTTCCCATTGCAGGTATCATGTTGTGCCAAGGAGTTTGAATATCAATCTCATGAATTGGAAGTAGCGAGGAAAAAATTAGAAACAAAGTACATCATGCCCTTTCTCCCTCTCTCTTTCTGATTGGTTAAAATGAGTTTAAAGGGATGTTAGTGTCCACTTGTAGTGTTTGTGTCTTGGTATAGGGGTCTGGTAATCCAAGGGGTAATCCAAGGGAAGTTTCACCTATCCGCAGAGGAAAAATTCTATAACAGAAATCCTTTCCTTTAGTCTTATCACCTGGAGGAGTGTCATAAGTATTTGTTCAAGTCATTATATTAACTTTCTCCCACCTCCTTGACCGTGTTTGATGGACATGGTCTTCAACCTCACTGAATCTTGCAATATTTCACTATGAAATTGAAGGGTAAGACTATTTTGGTCGATATCAAAGTTGTTGATGCACCCCTAGATTATAATTTTTTACTTGGTAGTAGTTGGTTCTCTGTGATGACTATCGTTGCCTCTTCGGTGTTTCATATTTTACGATTTCCCCATCAAGGAAATATTATCACTGTTGACCAACTTGACTATACAACTCCAAATCTACACAATGTTGCAACGAATAATGTCCATTTTCTAGGACAGAATAGTTTTGAGACTTTAGGAGTAGGTCTCCTTAAGGATTCCTCGCTCAAGGGGTTTTTTCCTTTGCCTACTCCTCCCACACCGCAGGTTTCCATGTTAAATATGATTTCAACTAAGGTGTGACAATCCTTAGAATTATCTAATCCTTTGGCGAGTGAACTTGCTTCCTTTCACACTTGTTAAAAAGGTTTTTGAAAGGGCGTCTTTCAAGTAGTAGTTTATCTCTTTTTCGGCCTCACGAGACTAATTACAAAAAAGGAACACTCTAATCAAGCATGATTAGAAGAGTTATCCATGTATTGTTTTACACTTTTTTTGGGCTTGGGAGACTAAATTTACAAAAAAATCATCCATAGAGTCATCCTTAAGTTATTTTCAAACTCTCTAAACATGAAAAACCATTGAGTTTTCCTTCTCTGGACTCGTAAAACCATACATTGAAGGGCCCATATGGGAACAAACCCTTACTTCTTCCAGATTGTTAAATATAGGAAGAGGAACTTACCAAAGGTAAGTTATACCGAGCATTTGTTATCCTCCTCAAGCTCATTAAAAAAGAAAGAGGTACTCATCTATCTAGATGGGGGAAAAACTTGAAGGAAGTGGGTCAAGTTTTTTGAATCCTTTATGGAAGATATCGTCGTCCTTAAACATGGCACTTGTTTGTGTCTCATATTACAGTTGGGTAACCTGCTTGTCTCTCAGTCATACCAATTCCATGTGTCATCGTGCTTTTTCGTCCAGTTGAAGAGTAATATTATTGTCATCACATTATGTTCTTGGTACTCGTCGAGTCAATGCGTCCAAGTCAGTTGTCGTGCCTCGTCATGTTCAAGGGAAATTTCATTTCAAACCATCCATCTATAGTAATACCAATTTTCGTTTCCCATGTCAGTCCATACTCATTCGATCCACCATCTCACATCACTTTCCTATGTCAATTTCATGTTGATGATGGGGGATACATCAAGGCCCTCCTTCAACGAGTCTATTCCTGTCGACTTTAGCACATCATCCAGGAATTAGAATTAGAAACCAGTTAATACATTGGGACCCACATGCCTCAATGACAGGCCTCCTCGCTTTTGACAACAGGTTTACATCATTGACCTCTGATTGGATGATTCTACGAATGTTCGACCTCAACATATTTATTCACATTCATTGGAATGTACTAGGGTACCTTGGGATTCATTTTCATCATTGGTGATTTCCCTCGTACTTGTTAACGATTTACCTCAATGATCGGTAATCAAGTGGTTTCTACCATGTTCGACATCAAATCATCTATTCACATGGCTAGATTCGTGTTGCATCAGGATTGGGACGAAGACCCTAGGTTGGGTGCTCACTCTGTTATATGTTTTTCCTAGGCTACAATGGAGATCATTTGAGCATGCAAAATATTTCAGTACAATAATCATGTTGGCAATCTTACTGATATACATACTATGACATAGATCCACATTGTATTGGTTCGTGGCTATGTTTTGTCATCTTGTAGCTTCACTATGTATTTTTCGTGGTTGTGATCAGTTCATGTCATAGAGGTACGGATCCCCATTGTATCTTTGGTGGCCATATCCCTAGTCAATATTCTCATGGATCTGCAATGTATTGGTCGACGACCATGCTTTGAGTCATCTCATATTCTGAGCATAGGTATGCCTACCTCGAAAATAGAACATATATTAATATTGTTTGATGATTGTTTGTAGCTTATGTCAGGTTCTCCCACTCCAGCACCCTTGCATTGAAGAATTTTTAAAGTGTTTCGGCCATCATTTTCTCTTCTAACCTCACATTTTAAGGGGCAATCTAATACACACCTAGGTATCTCACCCTAAGTGTCGCAAAGTGGCGTATGCACCTCGGTAAGTGTCACATGCACTGTCACAAGTGTCATATGCACATTCCCAAGTTTCGCATTCACTTTGAGAGGTTTCACCACCCCTTGACACCATGAAAATAGTTGTTCATGCACCCTAAGTCATATGGGAGGAGGAAACTCATCATTTCAAGATCAAAACACACCTTTTCCTTGGAAAAACAAACCTATTTATTAGCATTTATGAAGGGTGGCGCCCCCCTGTCCATGTTGGGGGAGGGCCATGGCACCCCCTCTGCCATGTTAGGGGAGCACGACTATTATTATGGAGCCCTTTCTCTCACTATGGGGGAGTTCCATTCTTGTTGAGGGAAAAAGAAGATCTCCTCCACCTAATTCTATGGGCCAGGTCTCTCGGATAGGGTTGGTTATGTTCGACTCCCATGCTTTGGATTCACCTTAGGATATAATCCAAACCTCAAGGAGTCATTTCCTCAACCATATCCCTCATTTTCTCATGGTGTTTGTGCCTCTCAAGCCTATATATTGAGGGATTTCCAAGGTAAAAAAGGGGGGGAAGTAGTCAGTCAGAGTATCATCATTTTGATTTTGGTAGATTCATGCAAGGGTTGGACGAGGAGAGCTTGGAGAGGTTGTTGCTACATCAATCAAGGTTTGTAAGTATTCTATTTGGGTTCTCATTTGAATATACTTGGCCTATTTCCTTCAAGCTTGTGTATTCTTGCATGTGCTTGTCTATTGTTCCTTCAATCTTCGTAGATGAATTTTTTTGACCCAATCAACTAGAGTAGGAGGTAGTCATTTCTCTTTGCTTCCCATTGCGGGTATCATGTTGCACCAGGGAGTCTGAAGATCAAGCTCACTGATTGGAAGCAGCAAAGACAAACTTCAAAATAAGGTACATCATCCCCTTTCTCCCTCTCTCTTTCTGATTGGTTAAAATGAGTTTAAAGGGATGTTAGTGTCCACTTGTAGTGTTTTTGTATTTGTATATGGGTCCGGTAATCTGATCTGAAAATTATAAAGGTTTGTGTATAAATATTGCAAGTGGAAAATGTATGTGTCATGGGCAATTGGATCAAGTTGCAAGCACATGAAAATATTGAGTTTTTATAGTTAAAATTAACAACAAAACAGTCATAAATAGCCATCAAGATAAGCACATAACACAACAAAATGATAAAGGAGTTCATCCCTCTCTTGGGATACATCTCCTGGTCCAGCTTCCAATGGATCGTTTTCATTATATGCTCAAAAGTGTTAAAACAATGCTTTACAATTCTCAGAATGCAAAATAGATGGCTCCTATGGCTCTAGAATGTCCAAAAAACCCTAACTTGACTCTTTCTACATCTAGTTTGTCCAAAAAATGAAGAAAATATCCTTCCTTGAAGTTTTTCCCCAACACTTGTTATCTATGCTCGCCAAAATGAACCCATTGTGCAAAAAATTGGCGTCTACATAACCAAACCTAGCTCTTGCATGTGTTTCAGAATGTGCGCGGATTTTTCGCACCGTTAGAATGGCTAACACCTTTTTCGACGGAGTTCTAGGTCGTATGGCCCATGTGGCAAGATGTCGGGCTAACTTCCTGCACTTGACAGACACCACCTCCACATTGTCGTGCCCCTGGTTGTATGGTAAGGTGTAAGGTTATGTCCATATGTTGGGGCTAAGCCCGACCCTTTTTCCACCAAAATGAAACCAAAATCAAGTTTAAATATAGGTTGTTAACTATATGGTTAAGTAAAAATTGGTAGGAGGGTTGGTGGTCTGGCCTACAAGAATTATTTTCCCCTGCCAGAGGTCGCGGGTTCGACCCCCGTGGAGCCAAACCATAATTTTTACACAATAAGGTGGATTCCACGTGGCACCCTTCAATAGGTCCACCTAATCCTCTGCCACCAGCCACGTGTCAACCAATGATTGGTCCATGTCACCTACCTAATCAGCAGTCCAATCACCCTGCCAATGTCCATGCCACGTCAGTTGTATGGTCGTACGAACTGTACAATCAGTTGCCATGTCAGTTGTACTGACTATATAGTCAGCAAATTTTGCTTATTTGGGAAAATAGACAGAACACTGTATCTTCGTCATATGGACTTCATTGGAGCCCGTTCAAGTTGATTTGGGATCGTGAGGACGAGATCTATGCAATGAAACCATTTTGAGCAATTTTGAACACTTTGATTTTTGAGCATTTTTTGATCCCCTGGATCACTCCTCCCCATTGGGAAGCTTTTGGACCTCCAAAATACTATTTTCAGTCAATATGAAGATGAGGGTATAGTTCCCTCACCCTTCCAACCTCAATCCATTTAGCTTTGCTTGGATTTGTGCCTTTGAGACCAACACAAAGGTACTCCACATTCCCTCGTTTTGAAGTTCTTATCTTTCTGTCAAGGATTGTATCCTCATGCAATTATGAAATATATTATGGCTAGAAGGAATTTAAACATGTTATCCTTGATCATCAATCAAAGGAGGCTCATACAATCTCAAATTCTCAACATTAACAACTCTATACATTTGCATATAAGGAGGCAAATCCAAATGGAAGGCATTGTTACCAATTTTTTCAAGAATGTTAAAGGTCCATATCTTAATGGTTTCAGCTTTGTACCTTCTCCTTTAAGCCTCTCTTTGCTAATGTAATCCAAAATCCATCTCTAACTTGGAGACTATGATCAACATTATGTTTGTCATGTCTTGTCTTGTACTTGGCTTGGCTCTTTTCCAACTGTTCTTGTACCATTTGATGCACCAATTGAATTTGTTCAATGAACTTCTTTGTTCTATCAATGTCATAATGACCATTAATAGAAATATCCTTCCCAAAGATAAAATCTAAAGGAGATTTTGGAAAATAACCAAAACATGCCTCAAATGGAGATGTTTGAGTCGATGAATGCTTAGCCCGGTTATAAGCATGTTGAATGTAGTGTAGGTGTTCATCCCAAAGCTTAGGATGTTTGTTGCAATAAACACGAAGAAGATGTACTACCATTCTATTTACCACTTTTGTTTGACCATCAGTTTGTGGATGAAATGATGTGCTCTTTTTCAACTCGGTGTCCATGAGTTCCCATAATCTTGACCAAAAGTTCCCAATAAATCGAGAATCTCGATCAGAAATAATGGACTTGGGAAACCCAAAATGTACCCATACATGTTGAAACAACATATGTGTCGTTTATTCAGTTGTAACTTGTTTCTTACAAGGCATCAAAATACACATTTTCCTGAAATGATCAACCACAACATAAAGATAATCATGATTCTTTTTGGACATAGGTAATCCTCCTACAATTTCCATGGAAATACTTTCCCAAGGACGAGAAGGAACTGGAAGTGGAGTATACAATCCTAACTTTTTGTTGCTAGGCTTACTTGTAGCACATAAAGAACATCATCTTACATATCGTGAAACACTTTCATTCATTTTAGGCCAATAGCAATACCTTTGCAAATTAGCCACTGTCTTGCCTACACCAAAGTGGCCAGCAATAAGAGAAGAATGTGCTTCCCTTATGATGTTAACTCTTTCACCCTTTGGAATACATAGCTTGCCAAGATGATACAAAATTTTATCGTGCACATGGTAATCCAATTCCTCAACTTGGTTAGAATGACACAAAGTTGCATAAAGCTCTTTAAAATCAACATCTAAAGCATATTGTTCAACATAGCTCTCATGCATGATAGAATTATGCTTAAGAATAACTAAATCACTAACAATAGGCCTAGAAATCATATCAGCAACTTTGTTATAAATGCCTTTCTTATACCTGATAACCAAGTGGAATTGTTGTAGGAAACCCATCCATTTGAAGTGCCTTGCTTGTTGTAGCTTTGTTTGTGATTGCAAATATTGTAATGGTTGATGATCTGTGTGAATAATAGTTTATTTTCCCAACAAATAGTGTTTCCATTTTTTCACACTTTTCACCAATGCATACAACTCCTTGTCATATGTAGTATAATTAATCACAACACCATTAAAAGTTTTAGAATGATAACAAATGGGCTTACCATGTTGCAACAATACAGCTCCCATCGAATAATTACTTGCATTTGTTTGTATCTCAAATGGTTGTCTTAAATCAGGAAGTGCAAGAACTGGAGCTGAACTAATTTTCTCCTTCAATGCATCACAATCTTTTTGTTTCTTGCCTCCCCATTGGAAAACTTGCTTAATGCTTGTCATGGCATGTAATGGAGCTGCAATTGAAGAAAAGTTGGCAATAAATTTTCTCCAATATTGGGTCGCTCCCAAAAAACTTCTAACCTCTATTACATTGTTGGGCTTGGGCCAATCTAAAATGACTTTGTGATCCAAGTGGATATTGGTGGCCACCCACCTTTTCCAAATGGCTCAAAACAGTTTTCTGGCAATTTTGGCAATTTACTATTTTTAGCAGGTTTTAACTTTCGGGGCCATTTTGAGGGTCCAAATGAAGGTTTTTCTAGATCGAAGTTCTCAATGATATCCGAAGGCATGATTGAGCCCCCAAAATGAATCTCCTCGACGATACCTTTCCAACGAGCTATCACACGCCT
>SNQJ01S0010203.1:31230-43219 GCA_010110895.2 Picea sitchensis | reverse complement strand
GTAATCATCTTCTTGCGAATGCGAGTAGCCGTCACATCTCTTCTCAGAGATAAGTTGCCACCATTCTAGCGAGTCTTTCACTCTGTATTTTTACAGTCTCTGTACATTTCTTTCATTAATAGAAATTGTGTATTACTGTATATCTGTGTTTATGGTTGCATCTCCGATACATTTATGTTATATTATTGAATATCTGTGATATCTCTGTGCATTTCTTTATTATATCTCCGATCTCATTTCGTGCCGAAAATAATCCGGATCACTTTGACCTTTGAGGGATCTATCTTCAATTTCCCCCCTCCAACAATATGTCCCAAGTAAACTAATGAGGTCTTTCCAAACTCACATTTAGACATCTTTAAAAACAAATTTTATTTCTTTAAGACATCTAAAACTTGTTTCACATGCCTAACATGTTCTTCACGAGATTTTATAAATATCAATATGTCATCCAAGTAGACAATTTCACAATAATCAAGAAAAGGCCTTAAAACATCATTCATAACTCTCATGAATGTTACAGGAGCATTACAAAGCCCAAATCGCATAACCATCCATTCATACAAACCTTGCTTTGTTTTGAAAGTTGTCTTCTTCAACAAACCTAATCTGATGATAACAACTTCTCAAGTCCAACTTAGTGAAATACTTAGCATCTTTCAATTGATCAAACAAATCATCAATTCTAGGAAGAGGGTAACGATTATTTACTGTAATCTTGCTCAAGGCTCTGAAATCTACACACATGCGCCATGTACCATCTTTCTTTGGTACTAAAACAATTGGTGACCCGCATGGTGATGTGCTTGGCATGATAAACCCTTTGTCAAGAAACTCTTGGATTTGTTTTTTGATTTCAGCATTCTCCATGATTGACATCCTGTACATGTCAATGTTGGGAAGAGGACAATCTTGTTGCAATTGAATCTCATGTTGGATACCTCTTTTAGGAGGCAATCCTTTTGGCTCCTGAAACATCTCATCATATTTGTTAACAACCTCATATAAATCAGATTTTAACTTTGCATCACATACTTCGAAAGCTTCTTTTTCAACATTGTCTTTGGGTTTGATCATCAAGAGTACAAAGTTCTTACTGGCATTGACTAAACTCTTCATCTGTCCAACATTTACAAGTGACAAATTCAACTTCTTGGTATGTGCTCTAACAATGTACTCAACTCCATTTTTAAACAAATGATATTTGTTCTCATGACAATGACAGATGTCTCTCCTATCATATAAATATGGGCTTCCCAACATAATACCACAAATATCCAATGGAATGACATCAAGATCTACCTCATCTATAAAGTTTGCAGTCATAGAAAATCTAAGTTTACATCTTTTTGTCACAGTCAATTTGGCATTATCACATATCCAACCTAGAGGATATGGTTTAGGATGAGGATTTGTTTCCAAATGCAATTTCTTGACAGTGTCTTTAGAAATGAGGTTTGCTTGTGATTTAGTATCAAATAGAGTATCTATCTTGGTATGCTTTGAAATTACTCTTATGTGGAAAATCTCTAGAGTCCTTACCTTGAAAACCCATGGTTGTGATTTTTGTTTCATCTCCAAAATCAGATCCTAAATCATGTTGTGTAGTTGCAGCAGTCTTTGGTTTCCCTTTGTTGTTGAACTTTTTGGGTCTCTTTTCAGGATGAAGTTTCCAACAATGGTCTTCATCATGGCCATGTTTTGAATAGTGTTTACATGATTTTTTCTCCCTCTTTCTTGACTGAAGCATTCTTCTATATGTTTCCTTTGAATTTCCTCTTTAATTTGTCTCCATTATAAAATGGCTTCTTGCTTCCCTCTTGAGGATCATTCTTCCCTCTTGTTTCTAAATGAGTTTCATGTACACAAACTTCATCTAGATTTGTAGGCTAAAACATAAGAATTGTGTGTCTCAAGTAGTTATGCAATTCTCCAATGTATTTGAGTAAAGTTTCTTGAGAAGATAAATCTATACCCAAAATCAAAGCTCTTCTCCTATATTCTTGAGTGTAGCTTTGCACATTTTTCCATTTAGCTTGTCTAAAGTTTTGGCAATCCATGATAGTTTTATGCATGTAAGCTAATGTATAAAATTGTCTTTTAATTACAACAATAAAATCATTCCAAGAGGATAAAACTTTACCATGTTTCTTCATGTCCTCTTGAGTTTTGGCTTCCCACCAAATTAGTGTTTCACCTTCCAATCTAAGAGAAGCAAGTTGAATCTTAGTTTCCTCATCTTGGATTCTTTGTATCTTACAATACAATTCAATCTGACGAATCCAATTGTCCAATTTCTCAGCATTTAACTCTCCATTATACATAGGGAATTCAAACTTAATATCAAGCTTAAGCAAATGAGTTTGTGGAGGAATTTTACCATGTTCGTTTGGAGAATTTGGAGATGGTTGTGAAATGGTAGAAGAAGTGGAAGATGGAGGTGAAGGAGGTGGAGTGTCACCATTCCCTCCATTCCCTTTTGGAGTGTTATCATCATTACCTTCATTACCTCTTGGATAATTTGATCTTTCTCCTTGCAACCTTGCATTCCTTTCTTCAAATAAAACTTTGACCATTTATGTCATATCGTAAAAGGATTTTTTGAAAGTTTTCTCTTCTGAAGTAGGAATTTCATGACTCTCCTCGTGAGCCATAATTGTGAATGCCTCCTTGAAACCTGAGGTGATTGAATGGTTCTCCTTCTTGAAAGTTGAGAACTTGGCTCTACAAGTTTCCCTTCTCCTCTTGTGAGCTTCAGCCTTGTAAGCATCAGGAAAAAAAAAAAAAAAAACACTTGCAAACAAATCAAACCTTCAAAAACCTTTGCTCTGATACCAACTTGATCTGAAAATGATAAAGGTTTGTGTATAAATATTGCAGGTGGAAAATGTATGTGTCCTAGACAATTGGATCAAGTTCCAAGCACATGAAAATATTGAGTTTTTATACTTAAAATGAACATCAAAAACAGTCATAAACAACCATCAAGATAAGCACATAACACAACAAAATGATAAAGGAGTTCACCCCTCTTGTGCTACATCTCCCAGTCTAGCTTTCAATGGATCATTTTCATTATATGCTCAAAAGTGTTAAAATAATGCTTTACAATTCTCAGAATGCAAAATAGATGGCTCCAATGGCTCCAGAATGTCCAAAAACCCCTAGCTGGGCTCTTTATGCATCTGGTTTGGCCAAAAATTAAAGAAAATACATTTCCTGGAAGTTTTTCCCTAATACTTGTTGTCTATGCTCACCAAAATGCACCCACTGTGAAAAAAATTGACCTCTACGTAACCAAACCTAGCTCTCGCATGTGTTCCAAAATGTGGGTGGATTTGTCAAACTGTTAAAACAGCTAGCACCTTTTTCGACGGAGTTCTAGGTCATATGGCCCATGTGGCCAAGGTGTCGGGCTAACTGCCCACACCCGCCGACTAGCACTTCAACGTCGTCACACCCCCAATCATATGGTAAGGTGTAAGGTTGTGTCCATGGGCTGGGGCTAAGCCCCGACTCTTTTTCCGCCAAAATGAAACCAAACTCAAGTTTAAATACAGGTTGTGAACTATATGGTTAAGTAACAATTGGTAGGTGGGATGGTGGCCCAGCCTACGTGAAGTTTTTTCCCCTGCAGGAGGTCGCAGGTTTGACCCCCATGGCGCCAAACCATGTTTTTTACACAATAAGGTCGATGCCATGTGGTGCCTTGCAATAGGTCCACCTAATCCTCTGCCACCTTCCACGTGTTGACCAATGATTGGTCCACATCACCTGCCTGTCAAATCACCTTCCTAGTCAGCAGTCCAATCACCCTGCCAAGTGTCCATGCCACATTAGTTGTACAGTCATACGGATTGTACAATCAGCTGCCACGTCAATTGTACGTACTGTATAGTCAACAAAATTTGTATGTTTGGGAAAACGGACAGAACACCATATCTTCGCCATACGAACTTCATTTGCGCCCATTCAAGTTGCGTTGGGATCGTGAGGATAAGATATACGCAATGAAACCATTTCAAGCAATTTTGAACACTTTGATTTTTTAGCATTTTTTGATCCCCTAGATCATAATCCATGGGAAGTTTCACCTATCTGCAAGGGAAACATTTTGTAACACTATGAACCAAACCTATGTCAAAAAATAAATCAAAACTATGTCTAGTGAAAAATGAAAGTAAAAGAGAACCATGTAGCATATCTGGATAGGCTCTTTATAATGTTGGTGAGCTACTAGTGCCATCATGTTAGAGAGGAGGATG
This sequence comes from Picea sitchensis, assembly GCA_010110895.2. Classification (NCBI taxonomy): domain Eukaryota; kingdom Viridiplantae; phylum Streptophyta; class Pinopsida; order Pinales; family Pinaceae; genus Picea; species Picea sitchensis. Next base: position 38,954 of record SNQJ01S0010203.1, on the reverse strand, counting down.
ACAACCTGGGATTATATCTTGTTGAAATGATCACTCCTGGAAGTGTTGGCATTGTTGTTGGGAAGAGGGCATGTCATGTAGCCTTCCAATTTTGTGTTCCAACATTTCCTGGTGAAATCTTTGGTCAGTCAGATCCCGTCGAATATCAAAGATGAGTTCTAGTTGACCTGCAGAGAAAAACCTAAGAGGTTCCTCGACATCGAACCGATAGGTGCCAATGTCTTTTGCTTGAGTTCTTGTTCTCTCAGAGTTCCCTCTGGTAGCAGAGATGATCACTTCTTCTAAAGTATTTATATCAGTGTGCCTTAAAGAGGCTTCCCCCTGATCCTGGACAATTATATCTGGAAAATCCTCCTCAACGATTGCATGTCCCCATATCATTTCACCATGAAAATTACCAACAGAGTCTCTATCATCACCAGAGTGATCCCTAGACTGGTCAGTATAATTAGAGTTGGTGGACGAGAGAGAGAACGTGACAACTTCTAGAATATCAATGAAAAGTGTCAGAACCTCTACTAACCCGGCCTCTTTCACGAGGCATCTTTCCAGGAAGAGGGAAGCACAACACTTGCCAGGAATAGCTTGAGTTCGAAATCTGCAGGGAAAGAATGAGATGAATCCTCTCGTTTCATTCAGTATATGGCATGAGGGGCCAAACTAAGCATTTACGAGCTTTGGGAGTACCCCTCCCTTAGCACTGAGTCGTAGAGAAACCCATAATTGTCTCAATAAATATTTGTAGAGGAATAGTACCAAATCCAGTCGATCCAACCTATGTCATACCCTGTAAAATTAAGTTATACACAGGAGAAATGCTACAGCCATTGAATTCCATGCCAACGACTTGTCTTGGAATAAACATCAAGCTCCATGTGGTTGCACAGAGGTCCATGTGATGTTTTCTCATGAGTGGCAAGATGACACCCCATACAAGGGACTTTAATAATTTTTAAAATATATAAAATTAACATTGAAAAATATGGAAAAATAGTGGTGCACAAGAAACAACTATTATCTACAACTATACAAATTTGTTTCAAGAAATTCCATCATTTTGATACTAAACCAACATCTTAATGCAAGCATATACATTATATTTTAGAGAAAAAAGTAACATAACAATGTTAGATTTTTTCTAGTTTATGCAAAATTTCCATAAATAAAAGTTATATATTTCTAAAGCTTATTTGATTTCCCATGGTTCATTTTTGTACACCATATTCTACTAAGTTGTGCATGTACTACTAATAATTCATCATAGTCAACAAATCATTGTTTTTCTAGATTTTCATTACAACTAATGTGTCATAAGAGGGAAGCATTATCTTGCACCAACCTACCAGCGTAGATCCATCTTAACTTTAGATCTATCATGTGTAGAGAGGGATCAAATCCCTCAATGTGAAAACTTTTTTTTAAATGAAAAAAACTTGAGGAAAGGTTTGCACCTTGAGGGATTTGATCCCTCTCGACACATGATCGATTTAGAGTTAAGATGGATCTACGATTGTGTTGATGTTTGAATTGGTTAAGATCAAAACAACAACCTCACGAGGATATGAATCCCCCTACATTTTTATAGAGGTGGTACTCCTCTTTGAATTCTTTAAACAATTATCTTTGAAGATCTTTGGGACAACTATATAAATGTAAGAGAATGTTAAACAACAAGCTCTGAATCTTTATTATTCAAATTAATAAAATAAAATAAAAATCATTGAAATAACGAATATACATTCATCAAATTTCCTAAGAAATGGACCAGGAACCAACTCATAAAATATTGTTGGGGAAATATTATATACAAATAAGAAAAATATAACAAATCTCACATCCATTATAGTATTAAATATTTTCATCACATTCAAGGAAAGGAAGACAAATGGCCCAGATATAAGAGAACTTTAAAAGAGCCTTTCTATTAAAATAAAAACAAGATTTTGATAGGTCAACTTCAAATATATTTTACTCAAATGCTCAGAGTTCAAAGATACAATTAAAATTAACCCTGAAAGAGTTCTCTTGGATTTTCTCAAAAAATAATATTGTCTTTGATAGTCTTATGAAAATAAATGCATTTGTTCAAAATGGACTGGGATTGGGGCTCTTGTAGACCATAAAATATAAAGTAGAAGAAGAGAAGAGAGGGAACATAATGCAAATAAGGTGTGATCAAAGTAAGACTTGAAAAGAAGATAAGAGGGAACAATCAGAATTCATCTATATTCTTCTTGAAGCAAATAAAAATACAACTGGATGAATTCTAAAAGGACAAAGAAAGGGATGATATCAATTCGGACTTACTGTAATGGAATCTCTCATGTCTCATTTTTGGGTTGTTGTTTCTCTTATATTTTGTCTAGCGGTGGTTTCTTCGTCGGTACAAACTACTTTTGTTTGGTTCTCCTCGGTAATCTTGATTAAAGTTGAGTTTAACCATTTTTCAATATAATTACGTAAAGGAGCAACAATCACTTCTTGCTTAAATTTTATATCAAATAATGTACCTTCAATTTCTCTATAATCAATTGAAAGTTGTTGTAATGTAATTTCAATGTCTTCATTTCTATTTACATACTCAACAAGCCAACTTTCAATGTCCTCTTCTGTATACTCAATCATGTTATTGAATTTTTATATTGATAGTCCTTTCAATATTTCTACATGTTCTTCAAATTGTTGTCTTGTTTGAAGAATTGAATTTACAATCAGCTTTGGATATTGTACTTCAATAGTAGTGCCCGGAAGATCTAATTCCGTCAATTTAGCATAAGCTTCAGCCTTTTTGTTACTTAAAGCATTCAAATCACCTAATAATTCTCTTAATATATTGATCATTTTTATCCAGCGTGCCTTCAATTGCTTGACACAAATCGAAGAGGGGAAATCTTCTTGTTTTCTTTGTTATTTGGTCATCCCTGAAATATTTATAACAAATGTAGAGAGTGCATTCTTATGAAATCCTTCATCATTTGTTATATCATCTTGTAAATATTCCCTGGTGTTCTGAATTTTGGAACCAAGAGAGACAAAGTTATTTGTTGAATCCCAAGTTTCTAAGATAAGAGACATTCTTTTCTTAATATTTTCTTCAACATAGTGCATGTTCACATAAATTAAACTTGATGCCTCTTTTACCCTTAGGCTCAATTATGGGGTTTTGTTGGAGCTCTTTCCGAGTTGGATTGTTGAAACTAGAGTAGCGAGTATCGAAGGTGGCATTAGTGTAGACTCTAATTTCTTGATTCTTTCTTTAAGCATGTCATTTTCAGTTTCCATATCATCTATCGAAACATCTAGAGCATCCCCTACAGCTTTATGAAACTTGGAAATTCTAGACGAAAGCAAATTACTAAGGTCAAGTTTCGAACGAGATTTTCCGCTTTTGTTTTTTGAACAAGATCTTTCAAAAATCAATTTTCTGGAAGTTTCATCAAATAAAGCATTTTGTACAAAGATGGATTCTTCCTCTGAAAATACTTCTTCTTGAATGGAAAGCTTGGCTACGAGTTGTTGAGTTTCTTGCAATATTTGGTCATCATCAAGAAATTGGATATTCTCAATATCAACTTCCAAGTCCATATTTTCAAGAGAAGCTTCAATTTCAGGTACATGTTGTTTAACTTCATGTTGAGAATTGGTTCTTTTTCTTTTTACTTGAAGTTTGTGTGATTTTTCCAATTTTCCCTACGAAGGGTTTGTATCACCTCCAACGCCTGAATTATTTGTTGAAGACTTTCTCTGTTCTGATGTTGTCGATTGAAAAATATGGGTAGGTCGCTTTTCTGTGAGACAATGGGAGATTGAGCACCTTTTCATTTGATACTTTTACCTTTTTCTTATATCGGTATGTTGTACTCACAATGGTTTCAATATCATCTATTCTTTTCTCAATAAATTGAGTTAGAGGATCATGATTATCACCTTCTTCTTCTCCAAAGATGAATGTATTAGTAAGTGCATTATTAATCCCAACTGATGTCATATGATCAATAAAGGGGTGGTTTGGGTCAAAACCCTTGATTTCCTCTGCGAATTTCAAATTGTATTGATCAAGATGAACTACAAATTCATCAATTTTAGAGATTTCTCTCAGCAAGATTTCCCCAATTTTCCATGGCAATGGAATGAACTGCCTCTTTCTTTTCTCATGAAAGAAATAAAACCGGAACCTATATTTACTTGCAACCTCAATAACACATAATTTATCTGGAATATAATAAGGTAGAAAACGGGTCTTTCATGGGAGCAGTAAATTCTCACAATATTGTAGTTATCCATCTTCTCTATAGTCCATTTTTTGTCTCTATAGTTCATAAAAATAGTAACTGACCTTTTGTTTCCACAAACCCTGGTACCACATAGTTACTAGATCTATTTTACAGTTTACTCTTTTCTTGATACTCAAACCCTTGAAGACATGGCAGTAAGTAATAGAAAATATCAAGTAGAAGGCCATATAGAATTTCTTTTCCCTTTTAAAATTTGACAATTGTGTAGAAATGTCTGAAGAACTTATTTTTCCTCAATAGAAAATTGCTTCTTCATGAATTGTAAAATACAAAATATAAAGGGCCAATCGAGGGATAATTGCTTTAGATTCCAGACCTATGATTCTGGTGAAGATCCATGCCACCTCTCCATAGGGATTCTTTAATGAATTGATCTGAATTCTTGATATATCTTACGGCATTGTTGTAGGATCTTATTTTTATTCTTGTAATAGCTCTAATCCATTATCCTTTTATTTTATAAAGTTTCTTTCTTCCTCTCCCTTGAACACAATAGTTGTCTCCGGTAATTTCAGCATTTTCCTGAAAATGGACAGTGCTAAAGAAATAGGGGACTCACTCTGGAGTTGAATTGTCCTTCGACTTTAAACGAATTTGTTAGCACACCATTAGATTACTTCTTTACAGTCAAAAAATTCATGGACGCATCCAACTAGAGTAATACCTGATGTTCAAATTCTATTTTTATTTCTCTTTAGCAAAGGAAGTGACGAATAATACCAATAAGATATTGACCAATGAAAGTTTTGGTCTTCTCGACCAAACAAATTCAAAGTATCTCCATGGAACTATTGTCTTCTTAGAGCCATTTTGGTGAAGTTGGCGAACTCTTGTAAAACTCCTTTGGACTTAGATTTCAAAATAATTTTTTTCTCCCCCTAGATGGGGTGTCATCATAGGCTAAGTGCCATGAAGTGGCCATCCAAAAGCCACATAGTTGGTCACACGAGTCCCAAGCTCCATTTGGCTCAGCCCTTGCATGTGTGGAAAGATCATCATTGTGCCTCCTCCTACAGGGATGTCGTAAATGCTATGGTACATTTCGTCTATGCGACGTTATTTCCCTCTCTCCCCCGATCTTATCACGGGTGGATCGCATTCAATACTTCTCCAGACATGGGTATGATGGACAGACGTTGTCTCAAGTTTCACCTACTTCTTATTTGGCATACTTCTCCCTTGCACTGGCATTATTTTTGGTGGCTCTGATGTCAGTCTCTTTGTGGCATCAAATCTCTTGTTGTGACAGGGCTTCCTTGCTCCTCCCTTATGCTACGACAGAGAGGCAGGTCGGTTCGTGGACGTGCATATTATGAACAGTTTGGATATCATGCAATGGGTGAAGTAGATAATAGTGGTGGATATCATAGGGGTTCATCTTCGAGAGGCTCAAATGCACCGAGAACTTTGGCTTCTCCACTCAGTGGCCAAGGTGCACCTACTATGGAGAGACTTCATTCCATCATGAATGCCATTGCTACTTTACAACAATTGATCTTTGCTTTGCGAAGTGACATTGCAGACCCCCTCTTTAGGATTGAATTATTGTCAAAGGAGGTGGTAGCTCTTGGGATGATGCATGTTTTGGCTTCCAGCATGCAGGGTTCCGTAGGGGACACTCAACACGCTATCATCCTTCCTCATGGCTCTCACAATGACGCGCAGTGAACATGATAGTCTTTTCCTCCCCAGGTTCCATATATGGTTTTTTTGGACATGTTCCATTTTCAATGTTACCATAGGCTCCAGTTTAGATATCTCTTTTTGTCATTTACATGTTAGACTAGAGTATCTTTTGCACTCTGTAAACAATTGTAGCTCTAGTATCTTTTCAGACACAGTGTTATTTTTTAGCCCTGAGCGAACAATCTCAACTCTCTCAGACTTCTAGACGAGTTGGTTTCCTTTGTTGGCAACTCGGCCCATGATTGCTTGTTGTATTTCTGCAACTTTGTTTAATAGAAGGTAACTTATAGTGTCTTACTTAAAAAATAATCATAATTATTTTCTCGGTAGTATAACTTCAAAACGTTTTTTGATGAAGAAGTTAATATGAATCAAATGGAAATTACCTCAATAAATATGATACTGTTAATGGCCTTTTCAAAAATTAAGTAGCAGTTATCTTCCATAGGATTTAGCATTAAACGAATCTTGGGACAAGTGACAAAGGAAACACATGCATCACAACGGGGAAGCGGGCACGAAAGAAAGAAGAAATACCAACCCGCGAATCCACCAACCTACGAACCTATCGTGAAAAGAAATGTCAAGAAAAACTAAGTATAGAGCAAAATGTAGACCGTGAAAAATGTGGTTCATTTTAGTGATGGCAGAGAAAATGGACTTATGAAAAAGCAAAAGGGCTACACCCACGAGTCTGCCAACCCGCGAACCCGTCATGAAAAGAAACTTAAAACATGACTAAGTCATGGTGCAATATGTAGGTGGTGAAGAAATAGAAGTGCAATTTATATAACACGGAACTTTGAGAAGGAGATTTGTGAACCCGCTATGAAATAAGAAAAAATTTCTAAGTAAAGAAAAGAATTAAAGGATATCACTAGGTCATATACATGTCAATATATGGTTGTAGTCATGTGTATCTACTTAGAAAATTAGAACCGAGTTTGATAATCTCTCTCATTGTATAATTTCCTTTGATAATATGTGTTCATCATATATTTTCCTTTAACAATATGTTTATTCTATCGACATTCGATATATTCACATTTTATTTTTTAATATTTGTGGGCATTTGTTTCTCCTCTTTCAATTTGAACGTTATTCCATGTTGTTTGGTGTCAATATATAATGTAATTGACCCCCCACCTTTAGCATACTAATGTTATACCTTCATTGAATAGTTACTTAAATAAATGCAACTTGTCCATTTTAAAGTATACTATCATTGAAATTGAAGCACTAAATCATTGAAAATTAATGAAGCAAATTATTTTTCAATATAGTTGAAATCAATGTACCAAATCATTTTATAATACATTATTATTGAGATATTGTTATTTCATATAAGGTTAATATTGAAATATTTTATTTATGGTGGATATTGAAATAAATTTTTTGTTATTAATATTTTTTTTTCTCTTGATATATATATATATATATATATAGATATTTATGTTATATGTTAACTCCATATTAAGTATGAAGGGAATTACACATCTCTTTCATATCGGGTCATAAAATGTCTCTTTTAACCTAATAATATGAGATACTAAAAAAAATGAGATTCACTCTTAAAAAATAAAACAATAGAAAATCTCTCTTAAACTACTAATATGAGAAACTTAAAAATAAAAAGTGATTCACTCTTAAAAAAAATACTTGTAAGTTAAATGCATGGAAAAATAAATTATTTAAATAAATTATATATATTTTTAACAATGATTATAATTAAATATTATTATT
>SNQJ01S0010203.1:0-10930 GCA_010110895.2 Picea sitchensis | reverse complement strand
TCTTTCACTGAGATGCAATATGACCATCAGCCCCTCATGTCTCCTGGGTATATCTTCTGCCCTTTTTTTTTTGTAACCCGCCCGATCACTTTCCATACTTGGGCATTTCTTGCAATCTGTTTCGCGGGTTGGCAGGTGGACGACATGTACAATGCTTGGTCGCAGTTTTCCATCACCGCTACCTTAGTACTTATTTCCAGATATGCAATAATTAAGCTTTAATGCTAGTAGTTCATCCTACGGGAACCGTTAAGATTATCATTAATGTATGGAAGGCTAGAGAAGATTTGTCATTACTACGAATTAAACCAAGATTTGCGGAGAAGAGTGTTATCCTTTCCAAGTATTCATTTCAAACATGATGCAATCTGTTTCGTGTGCCGACGGGTTGGCTCCTTTAAGAAATCTATAATTCTTAATATCTCTTCGACGTCACCGCCACCTTCGCACTTTTTTCTAAATATGCAATTAGTGAGCTTTAATGGTAACAACTCACTCTGCATGAACCTTAGAGATTGTCATTGATTAGCAAAAATATCGAGGAGATATTCCATTGATACGCATTAAACCATAATTTGTGGAGGGTTATATTATCCCTCCCCAATTCTCATTTCAAACATCGTCTGGAGCAAACGAAAATTCTCGTTAACTTGTGGCAGCAGTTATGTCCAGATATAGTAAACATATTCGGGCATAATGGCTAGAGGTTCCACTATTCCAGGCCATATTCTTAGTACTCATCTCCCTCTGCCCAAGAGCAAAAAAGGAGATGGTCCCTTGGTACACCGAGAGATATATTTCAAGCCAAAGAATTCCAAGGCAACCCTGCCTGCTCAGAGAACTTGCCCAGTTGCATTGATGGCTGGCACAAAGGTTGATGTCATGGATTCTGAGCTGGAAGAAGATGATCTGATGGGCGATGATACGGCAATGGATGATGGAAATGCAAAGATTGTTCCCACTCCTACGCCCAAATTGAAATCAACCATAATGGGCAGAACTTCCCTACTCAGTGATGGTGGTCTTGACAACACCAAAAGGAGTTTCAGAAAAGAAACCGACGTTGAACGTAATAGTTGCTTTGCAGCTCGAAAGTAGGAATTCCAGAGGTCCAAATTAGTTCATTCTGGACGGAAGACTTTCACTATAAAGAAATGATATGTTGATGCTCCCAGAGATATATTTCAAGCCAAAAAAATATTCACTTGCGGGACTATTGTCCTCTTCTCTGGATATACAATTAACATCTTCGGGAATGAGGACCTGAACTGTCACTGGGGCAAGGCATATTTCTACAAGGCATCTCCTTCCACCCAGAATGGACTAATTTGGGCCTCTAAAATTACACTAGCAACCTATGTCCCTGAAGTTTTTTCGACTGTGCAGAGGCGGTTTCTAGTTGTGTCCTAACTTTTAGTTAAGGGCCATTCCATTTTCCCTGCAACGTTTTTTGTCTTCTTCCTCACGGGAAGCTTCTGAAAACTATCAATTTTACCACATGATGATTCATCGAGGAGAAAACTACAAGGATCCTGCATACTGCGGATCCCATGCCTGTGTTTGTGGCAGATACGTTCAATTTTTGGCCCGAAGAACTGGGTCCAATTTCTAAGGATAGATGCACAATACTCGGTGTTTTTTTTTTTTTTTTAAATGGATTTGCTATTAAAAAAAAAATCCTTGGAATCTTCGTTGTTGCTTCTTTTCTAGATTTAACGCATGTTCTCATTGACATGGTTCGGTGGTCTCGTAGTTCTTCGATATTGTATTTACTTGGGTAATTTGTTCTAAGATGGAACATCTAACAATTATATGACAATGTATTGTGTCAATCCACCGGGCTTTTATGCAAACAAAAAAAGGATTACACACAGTTTCAAACCAACGTTCAATTCTATTCGCAATGTAGATAGAACATAACAATACCAAAGTACAATGTTGCAGCAAAATCATCATTCTTGTTTCTAGACATGCAATTATTAATTTTTAATGCTAACAACCTGTAATGCAAGAAGTTTTCCCTCAGGGGTGTAGACCGATTGGCAAGTGCCATGTAAATGGAAGGAAATATGTAAAAAGAGGTATCAAGGTCGATTCTCACCCCGATTTATTTGGAGGACGTGCTTGCAGTCGATGCGATTTCTCCCTAAGGGTTATAAGGCAACCAACAAGATTTTACCCTGTGTCACGCGAGTACGATACTATCATTGTTACCGATTCCTCTAGTTACAAAAAAAAAAAATAACAATAATAATAATAATAATAATAATGCAAGAAGTTTAATACTTAAGTTAATATGTTACAGTCATGGAAGAATGTATCAAGAACACACTTACACCCACACTTTCCAATAAAATATAATCTTCAACAAAGCATTTGATGACAATTAGTAGAAAATGAAGTTTAATACTTAAGTTAATATGTTACAGTTATGGAAGAATGTATCAAGAACATACTTACACCCACACATTGCAATAAAATCTAATCTTCAACAAAGCATTTGCTGACAATTAGTAGAAAATGATGGTTTTGCAACAATGGGGCTTGTTTGAAACTAATTCGCGCTTACGAAAACTGCCCTCCGCCTTTCTATTTTCCCACTCTTTTATCCCCTGTAGTTTCTCTTCATGGTTACTTAATCGGTTTTTTTTTCTGAAAATGTCTTGCTGCAAGGGTTGGCAGATTCAAGAATTTCGACAGAGCACTTCCCCTTTCTCTAAATTGGCCCTCTATTGTTATGTGTCCTACAAGTAGCACCCAGAGTTCCGCGATATACAAATTGATAGGCAGACTTTCGCGTTGGATGGATTAACATTGCACTTCTATTTTTCCGTGAGCTCCAAACAACATTCAGAGCTCCGGGATATACAAATTGACACATGGGCGCCATGGCTAGCAGGCTCAATATTTCCATTGTTTACGGATGGAAAAGTGCTAAAATGAGCCACATACTACATTTGCGTCACATAAGTTATATTAAAAGGAAAATCATTTCCTCTATAGTTATGTGTCCTACAAACAACACTGAGAGTTCCATACTATACAAATTGACAACCGGACTTACGGGCTGGCTGGCTAAAAAAATGACTCGAAGTCCCGCGATATGCAAATTGACAGACGAAGCATACAACCAAGAACCAAGTAAACTCGCGGATCGTATTCCTAGTCGTTGTTTCCTATGCTCGCCACCTTCGCACTTCTTTCCAAGTATATATCTTGGCAGGAAAATGGGATATCTGTCACAGATGTGATTTAATTAAAAAAACGTTAATTATGTGAAACATGATAATTTTCATTTTCATATTATTTATTTAATGTTTCTATCGAACTTTGAATAACTTGTTTAATTATTTATATAATTAATTTTAATTTTCATATTTATATTAAAAAGAAAATAATTATACGTATTTATGTATTTATTTTATTTTTAATTATTCATATAAAATGTGTATGGTTGAGGGCAAAATTTACTTAATTAGTTAGTTGTGTACAATGAAAATAAGTTTGGGTTCAATGAAGCTTAAGATAGATAGGATAAAAAGGTATTATAAACTTAGCCAAATATTCATTTCTCTTTTCCCTGAACTTTATCTTTCTCGTCACTTATTCGTTTTTTCGAAAATGTCTTGTTGTGCGTGTGGGCAGACTTGCAGGTTCATGTTTGAACTCGTGCTCTTATATCGCAACACCAATCGATCGCTTCCCCATTCCATACCCAGACACTTCTTCGACCTTGGATTCCCGGTAGGCGGGCTCTAGATTGGACTTATATTGTTCCATGACCTGCGAACAATACCATCACTTCCGCGATATACAAATTTACAACCGAACTCAGATCATACTGTCTTCCGTATTACGGTCTACCTATCATTCCCTCTTCCGTATTACACATTGTGCACTAAAAACTTCCCAGAAATACAATTTAACCATCGAGTCCTCACGTCTTCTATGGAACTATTGTCACCCCATTTTGAAGCCCGTCCGTCTGCTTTCCATACTTTGCCATTTCTTTGAATTTCTTTTGCGGACCGTCAGTTTGGTGGGTTCAAGAAATATTCAGTTCCTAATCGTTGTTTGTTGTGCCCACACCCTTTTGAAATTAGTAATTACCAATTATATATAAGATCTTATTTCTAGGCGTGCAATTAGCAAGTGTTAATTTCAAACATCATGGAATGTCATTTGCACGTCGTCGGGTTGGTCCATTCATGAAAACTTCAATCCTCGCTTCCGAGAACGAGACTGCCCAACCGTTTCCCTATTCCATACTTAGCCACTTTCCCAAAATTCTGCAAATATACAAACCGGTTGTTGAACTACCCCATCATGCTCTCTTCCATTTTACATGTTTTGCAGTCAAAATTTCCGATACATTAAATTTGACCGTGGAACACTCGCATCTCCTGAGTATCCCCGTAACCCTATTTTGAATATCGTCCGGTCGCTTTTCAGACCTTGCCATTCGTTCCTTGCTCTCCCCCGTCTCCATGACCTTCACACTTGTCTATAACAAAAGAAAAAAAATTGTTTATATATATATATATATATATATATATATACATATCTTGTTTCTAAATATGCAATTACTGACATTTAATTCTAACTACTCATCATGCAAGAACTGTATAGATTGTCACTGATGGGCGAAAGGCTTGAGGAGATCTCCTATCAATACACATTAAACAAAGATTTGCGGGGGGTTATATTATCCCTTTTGAGTGTTGATTTCAAAATCATGAAATGTCATTCGCACGTCGTCGCCTTGGCACGTTCACGAAACCTCCAATCCTTAATTGGTCTTCATCGTACCCGTTGTTATAACCCTATAAATTATAGGATCAACTGGTGACTGAAATGTTATCACTCTAGTGTCTTGTTTGTCAAATGATTTTCCATTCTGCAAATAATTTGAGAAAAAGAAAAGAATAAAAGAGGGCATAGAAGAAATTGGATAAAGCCCCATGCAATAACAGTGACTTGGTTCATACAGTTTAAACATGGCCAAGTCCTTTTAAATTGATGTTGATAGGAGTAGTGAATAAGCTTGGCTAAACTGTTTAATCTTAGCCAAGTGATTTAGGTTAGCTAGTGAATAAAATTCGACCAAACTGCCTAATCTTGGTCAAATAACCCCAGGATAGAGTAATTTCTTAGTCCAACAATTTAATCTGGGCTAATTGTCATAGGTAATTAGGTTAGAACATAGGGTAGTTTGCTTTATCCCAATAAAACAGGCATGATGATCGAGGTTGAAACATATCTTTGAGGTTTAAAGGTTTGATTTCTAACCCCATGATGATGAAAACAGGGGAAATTTTGGAAAACCCACATAATGCGCTTATCCTAAGTTTCGGAGCAAATATGATTTTGTGCTCACAGATTAAAAACAACGCACAGATGAACGGATGAGATGTCGAAGCCCAGATCTACGGTTGACAAGTTTTTTCGGACCCCCTCGACCGTTCTACCTTTAACGGTGGGGGGCCGGGGGGGGGTCTGGATTCATAGATAACGAAAGTGCGCATCTGAACGGTTGAGGTACCAGCACTTAGATCCACGGTCAAGATTCAATTCTGAACCCCCCCCCCACCCCCCTCGACCGTTATGCTTTTAATGGTGGGGGGGGTCCAGAATGTTGATTAAACATCGCGCTCAGATCTATGGTCCAGCGGTAGGCACACCGATGGACGAATGATAGTGTTTTTCGGACCCCCCGACCAGTTTGTTGTTAACGATTTAGGGGGGGGGGTTCCGGAACGGAGTGATTTCTCTGGCGAGCCTCTTTTCTCTACGTGGCAGATCCATTGGTCCAGACTTCTGTCGCTTACCATTTTCTGACATATCCCTGTCACCCCGTGACATCATTCTCCACTTGTTTCCCCTAGAGGTCACGTCTCATTACTCTGTCATTACATCCCCCCTGTTCACCCGTTACAAGTCCCTTCACCATAGTTACTCCCCAATCAACACCCGCCACGTCATCCAGTCGTATTTGGCACTCATTGTTACCTGCCATCTCACGCTCCAAAAGACCCGTTGGCAATTTATTGCTGGCTAACTTATCTGTTAGCTTGTTGACCTGTCCCCCGCGCCCAACCGGTATCTGTTTGCTCAAAACTATTGTTTCCCTTCATTCTTCCATTGCTTACTGTGTCGTCTCACTAGAGAATATCTTTCCCGTCGCACTAGAGAACAGTTTCCCCGTTTTCTCTCTGTTTCAGTCAACCGTCCAAAGCCACCATCATCCCCACTAACGATTGTTTGACTTACAGGTATTTTCACAGTGATGGCGCCAAAATCAAAGAGGACAGAAGCTGAGGAAAATCCTTTCCTCCCGCCTCATGTCGATATCGACATGATCCCCCTGGCAGACAAAGATCATTTAATTGCATACACGAGGTGCGAATTTGACTTCGCGAATTTGCAGTCATGGCTTAAAGAGGTTTTCTTAGATCAGAGCGATGAAATTGGGCTCTGGGAGTCCAACCTTCCTCTGTATCTTTTCCCCCATGTCCACCATTTCCTTGAGTTCGCCCTCAAGTGCTAGGCTCATTATCTCCCTGACCAGAGAGCCATAGTGTTTTCCTCAGGAGAAACTCTATTTTTCATCACACCAGAGGCCATAGACCAGATGACGCAGATCCCAAGAACCGAATCCATCTCCCCTTTCAATCTCGAGGTCATCAAGAAGTTATACCAGAAACTATCATTTCCCCAGAGAGCCCAGATTTTTGAGCTTTTCCTTCCCTAGGTTGCTCATCTCCCTAAGGAAAATCCCCCGTACCCTTCCTCCCTGTTCTCAGTAAAGGGAAACCAAATCATTTCGTCGCTCTGTGCTCTACTGGGTTACTTTTTCGACCAGTGGGTAGATGAACCCATGTTGAGTTTTCTGTCCATCTTCTCCACAGAAGAAAAACCCACCACGCAGTTCGATTACAGCACTTTCCTGGCGAATAATATTCATGAACAGTTTTCGATTTTCACCACAGAGGGAATGTTCTGGTATTCCTCAATACTGGCCTACATGTTCACTTTCTTTTAGGTGGACAGATTCTCCTTTTCAATGCAGAAGATGGACCAGGATGGGAAGCCGCAGGCGGTAACAGCTTGGACTTCGCTACTCCGACAAAATTCTTCAGAATTCAGCTTCAAACAGTTTATCGAGCAGTTCTACCATCCAGTGGTGAGCATGCTCAGTGATAGACCTGAACTGAGAATAAATGAGGAGATTCAGAGGATTTTACACCTCTCGGACCTTGCAAAAACTAGAGACTGGTACCTTTACCAAGATCACACAAAGATCAGAGTATATGGATGCGAGTTGGCTCCATATAAATTGCCCAAGTATTTACCCATGAGGATATTTGCCCTGGAATACATAAGACAAATGATTAACTCAGATGACATACATTTTGTGTCTCTGAAAAAGAAACAACAACTTAGAATTAAAGGGAAAATAGGATCATTCATCTGCGATAGCCGAGGCGCTGGGGAGGAAGCAGATAGACTGTTAAAAGAGATGAAGTTTTTTGTTAGCTTCATATGGCACTATGATCCATGCGGGACAATTTCTAAGATGAGGATTAAGAATAAAAACGCCCCATATGTTCATGCACCCAAGCCCGAGATAGAGAAGTTCATGAATTAAACAGAATGGGAACCGAACACTTTGGTCGAAATAGAACAGCAGGACCCTTCGGTCATCATCTCACAGATGACTACACCACAGGTTCCCAAGGAGAAAAGGCCCAGGAAGGATTCTTCACCTCCTATCACTGAAGTCTCGGCTGAGGATTTCCAATTACATACCAAGAGGCCAAAAACCAATCACACACCTGACACGGCTGGTGAAAAAGAAATCAAATCCACTGCAATTATGAAGGATGACCAGTCACTCCTCATCTCAAGCAGCAAGTAGATCATTTCTACATTTTTTCCTAAGAAGCCCACAAATACTCCACCAGTCAACTAGCCGAGCAAACGAGGACCAAAATTGAGTATTTTTTAGAAATATGATTTGATCAAAAAGAAAAATCAGACACTGACCAACATTACATATGCTCAATTTTGGAAACAGACATCAACAGCTCAGCACAGACTGTTGTCTGCATTCGACACAGAGAAGGGTAGAATGCACATGGCATTTCTGCAAGCACAGGTGCCAGACCCGAAAGAAATCACTAACTACAAAAGGGAAACGTTCGAGTTTCATACAAGGGATGTGCATCCTGCTGATCAAATGTATCTGCACAGGCAAACTGGGGAAATTATTTTCTCCACGTTGGCAAATGCTTCTACTGCAGCCACCAAATTACAGGCATCTCTGAGTAACGTCCAGACACAGCTGAAATTAAAAAAGATATCATCATTTGCAAAGGACAACAGAATTAAGACGTTGGAAGAATTGGTCCTCAAGATCGGGTATGACCCCTCAAATGTGAAAGCAGTTGAGGAAATGCTTAAAAAGAAAAATGTCGATATAGCCTCTCTGAGGAAACAATTGAAACTTCCACCAACAGAAGATGCACGGGTGAAGGAGATAGCTGAGACAGAAGGGTAAAAGGATGATATGCTTAGGTTGATTATGGAGCAAAATGCACAGTTAAAAGAGATGGAGGCAGAACTGGAAAAGTTATTGAAAGAGAAGGAACAATCAAAGCCTATGGAAGTCATTCTATTAAGTGCAGTTCCACTCACAGGAGTAAGCACAACATCCCCAACAGAAATTCCCTCAGCAACTCCACTGACAACCCTGGAGAAAACAGTAGAACTGAAAAAATCCATGGAAGAGATGAATTTGCAAGAGACAGAGATTAGCAGACTTAGAAAGGAGGTTGAGAACCTTTAAGAACTCAAGTCTTCTTATCAAACCAGCTACTCCAAGGATAAACAAATATCAGACAAGCTCAGACAGGAATTACAACAACTTCAAAAGCAGAGAGTGGCAGGCAAAACACTTGCTGAGGTCAAGGAACATGTCTAGATGGACATCACCAAATCTATTAATGAAATATGGCCTATGATACAAATCATGTTTGAGCATAATGAACTGGTGCAAAGAAGCAAGCAGGCGATTGAGAAAATAAGAGGAGAGTTGGGAGAGATGCCCGCAGAAGCTACTGAGATCATTAAATTTCTTAATTAAAAAACGAGAGAAGAGTTAGAGGATTTGAAAATTGAAGATAGGACAGAAACCATCCTTGAGGTCAAGAGGGTCCTGACCAAAAGAGGATTGATGCTATAGTTGGGGGGAAAAGTCCAGACTATGGACATAGGAGTGCAAAGATTTTTCAGCAAAATTGAAGCTCTGCAGAAGAAAGGCCTCCCAGGTTTAAGGGTCATAAATGATAAGTTAATGACACTGTCTGATTATAAAAAGAAATTAGCCACCGTGGCTAAGGATAGTTCTAAATTATTGGGAATAAAGGGCAGTATCATAGGCAAAGCATTCTTAGAGGATTTCCAGTCAGACATCAGCATACAGCACGAGATCCCGTACATTTTCATCGGCAAGCCAACTTTTGCCAAGTATACAGAGATGGATGAAGTATATCAAAGATTGCTCAAGGTCAGCGTTCCTAGTAACCTTCGATGGGAAGAGTTATGCAACCTAATAGAGTAGGAGATGAGGTGTCCAAGCCTAGTTAGTTATTCAATCAGATGAGGTCATGCAGAGGACTCACCAACGGTTTACCCCAGAATCATCATGAAGATTTCAACACATCATCAAACAGTTCCTAAATTTTTGTATTATGTTGAGTTAGTTAGCTAAATTTAGATTTCCACATCCTGATCTTTAATGACAGGATCGTATGTAATTTTTGGTTATAAATACTTCAAACTTTGAAGTACCAAGGGTTGATCTTTACGCCCTGTAAGCTAGAAAGACTGTAATTTTTGTCAAAGAGATCTTCCAGTAATACAAAGAGATGTTTCACAGGATTCTCGCGTGTTGTTCATTGGTGATGTTATTCTTTTCTATGTTAAATGTTTTTCTCTCTCAGTTGTAATATTGTTTTTTAATCTAATCTTTTAAAGTAGCGCATGTTGCAGGATTTATCTTTGTATACCATGTTTCCGGCTTTGAAAGATCTTAATGTTTATCTTTCTGATATTACAGTGAATAAATTCTTAAATGATTCTTTACTTTAATTGATATTCCCATATTTTCTGCTATTCATCATTTTACTGCTAAAGAATCCAATGAATGCATTATCTTTCCCTGTGAAAAGAATCTTTTCATTTCTGTTTAGATTTCCATCTTTATAATACAGACCCCATAGCCCAATGGAAGCGTAAACTCTTTTCAGCCAACTCAACAAAAACAACAACAAAACTTTTCAATCTTATTTTATTTAACTAAAACATTGTTATATCATACAAAGAGATCCCTCTCTGAAACTGGTAGGGCTAGATTCCAGTTTCGAAGTGGTTGGATAAAGTTACCTCTTGTAAATTTCTTCTACTCTGACAACCTATGGGAATTTATAGAGCGATAACACCTGCCACCTTCACATTTCTAAATATGCAATAAGTAAGCTTTACTGCTAATAGTTCATCATGCACCACCCGTACAAATTGCCACTAATCAGCGAAAGGCTCGAAGAGCTTTCCCATTCATAAGCATTTAACCAAGATTCAACGTAGAGTTACATTATTGGCTCTAAGTGTTCATTTCAACCATCGTCTGGAGAAAACCAACATTCTCATAAACCTATGGCATCAGCTCGACAACAGTTATGTGGAGATACAGCGAACATCTTCGGGCACAAGGACCAGAACTTCTAGTGGTCCAGGGCATATTATTATTACTCAACCTCTGTCGCAGAGAACCAAGTAATTTGGACCTCTGGGATTGCTCGTGCAGGCTATGTCCTTGAGGTTTTTGACTGTAAGGACCTGGTCTCTTGGTGCGCCGATAAATTTATTT
>SNQJ01S0010202.1:215088-253308 GCA_010110895.2 Picea sitchensis | reverse complement strand
GATTAAGGGCTAGATTAAGGTTAAATTAATGATGAAACCCTAGTATTGAGGGAGTTCATAAAATCTTAGGTTAATGTTAGTTACTGTCAATATTAATGCTATGTTAATTATAGGTTAAAATAAAGAGGTAAATCCTAGGTTTGGGGGAAATAATATTAATCTTAAGTTGGTTTAATTATAAGCTAATTTTAGGTTTAAATTATTAATATTTAAAATAAGGTTAATAAAATAGGCTAAAATTAGGTTCAAAATTATTAAGGCTAAATTATTTTATGTTCAAAAAAGGGCTAAATATAGGGTTGACTGGAAAGTTGACCAGAGGTTTTAGTAAAAAATAATATTAATTTTATGTTGATTAAGGGCTAGATTAAGGTTAAATTAATGATGAAACCCTAGTATTGAGGGAGAATATTAATGCTATGCTAATAATAGGTTAAAATAAAGAGGTAAATCATAGGTTTGAGGAATTTAGTGTTAATAATATTAATCTTAAGCTAGTTTAATTATAAGCTAATTTTAGGTTTAAATTATTAATATTTAAAAATTAGAATTAGTTTAATTTTTCAATGGTATTATTAAGGTTACGTTATTTCAAAAATAATAATAATAATGTTAATAAAGTAAGTCAAGGGGATTATTAGGTTTAAGGTCGGTTTAGAAGAATAGGTTAAGTTCAAGAGAAAGAGGGTGTTAATCAAATTAAATTATGCTAATGTTAATAGAAGGGGGCAATAATACTATTAATGATGTTAATAGGTTTTATATCATAACACTGGTAGAAGATTATACGCAGAAACCATTTAGGTTGGTATTAGGTATAGTATTAAGTCAAAGGGGTTATTAGGTTTTTTTAAGGTCGGTTTAGAGAATTAGGTTTAGAAGATTAGGTTTAAGTTTAAGTCAAGAAAAATAGGGTGTTAATCATATTAATATATGTTGATGTTAATAAAAGGTTGGCATTAATACTATTAACCTTTCTTTAATTATAGAGTTTATTAATATCATCTTGAGTAATTTAAAAGATTAGCGGGAATCACTTAGGTTGGTATTAGAAAGGGTCTGATTTTTGAATGTTAGTATAGTAGTGAAAAGGTAATATTAAAAGTGTTATTAAAGTAAGTCGACGGGAGAAAGGTTTAAGGTCGGTTTAGAAGAATAAGTTAAGTTCAGGGAGCAGTTGTAAATTACTAGAGTTAAAGGTATGAGGTTAATTATGTTTTCTTTCCCGAATGAGTGGCATCCATCTTTCACTAATCTTTAGGCCATTGTCTTTATTTAGGTTATTGGGATTTTTGTTGATTTCGATTGCCTCTCTAATTAGTCTTTTAAGGAGATGGTCTTCTTTAGCTAAGATGCGAATTATACTCTAAGTATATGATATGGTTTTGAAGTGTTCTGCTAGTGCTTGGAGTGTGAGAGAATCATTTCATTCTTGATGTCGACTATATGCTCTAATCAGTGTTGAGAAAGGCATGTTTCTCAAATGTAGCATTTTCCACAGGGAGAAAATCTATTAAACCTCCTTTGAACCTGAGACTATGTCTATTCAAATTAAAGGCTGTATATGGTCTAAAACATGCTCCTAGACAATGGTACTCAGGCAGATAAGTATCTGGGTAAGGAAATGGGAGTTTAGAAAGAATCCCGGAGACAACAACCTCTACATCAAGGTAAGTCAAAGGTAAATATTTTAGTAATTGAAGTTTATGTTGATGATATTATTTTTTAGTGAAGTGATGATGTGAGTTAAACCAGAAATTTCAAAATACATCTGAAATGAAAATATGGATTACTTGGAGACTATCCTTCTTTATGGGACTTGAGACCGTCAAAGAAATAAAGGAATTTTTATTTCTCAAACCAAGTATATCAGGAGAAATAAAGAGGTTTTGGAATGGAAGGAATTTGGAAACTATGGTTTATCACTCCCATACAAACTAGTTGTAAAGTTGGGCAAAGATGATGATTCAAAGTATCTGAGATGAGGAGGCAATATAGGTCAATGATTGGAAACCTATATTGATAGCATCAGATGCATATATAATCTGGTAGTTGAGATGGGTATTACTGATTTTCAAGAAACACCCAAAGGAGTCTATGTATTAGCGATAAAGGATCTTCCTTATATCTCAAAGGAATGAAGAGTTTGGATTATGGTATCCAAAAGGAAAAAGATCTATCACTTATTGCCTACATAGATGCAGTTAGTAGAAGTTGTATTGATAATGAAATGACACCAGTGGAAGCGTTCTATAGGTGATGTTTGGTATCATGGATAAGAAAGAAACAATCATGATATCTCTATCTCTACAGAGGTAGAGTATATTGCAACAATAACATGTGTACATGGAGTTCTTTGGATGAAACAAACTTGTGAATGTCTGAGGTTGAGTATGATGAGCCCATTCAATATATTGTGATAATACAAGTGCCATCAATATCTTCAAAAAACCCGATAGTGCACTCCAATATGAAGCACATTCAATCAAGTATCACTTTTTAAGAGAACAGGTTGAAAAGAACATCCGAGTTAGTATGTGGGCACAAAAGAATGAAAGTGTGGAACATCTTACCACAAAACCACTTCCGTGGGAAACCTTTGAATATCTTCATCCAAAGACTTGGAGTTATTTCTACTCCAAAAATGAATGTTTTAATGCTTTTTGAATGCTTATCTTATATGTCTTAGACAGATGTACATGAGAGCACCATAAGGATATTTTTTCAAGAAGACAGCCTCGGATGGAAAGATACCTTTGCCATTGATGACAAGAGAGTAGATTTATCATATGCAGGATAGAGCATGTGGTTCTAGGGGGAGGAGAGGAATTTATGGAATCTGACGAAGGCATGGTTCTGAGGCCGGTTATCATATGTAGAAGGACAAAGAGGCATGGTTACAAAGGGAGCATGAGTGATATGATTTTAGTAGTATCAAAGTGTTTACCATCAATACTTAAAGAGGTGTTGATTAGGTTGGTTGTCATTGATATCAACCCTTGAAAAGCCCGTAGCACACAAAGGTTGGAGTAATGGACCCAATATTGTTTGATAATAAGAAATATGACTCATTATTGTTTTCATGGTTCAGTAAGAAGTAAAATATGGATGAACTCCAAAGTGGTCCCCTTATGGTAGAAGCCCTCACGGGAAGGCGCTTTATTAGTAGAGAACCATGCTTAATTGTGGAATAATGAGATGAAAGGAAAGTGCTGGTAGGAAAATATCCTAGATGGATGAGTACTTGTCATGTCATTTACGGTGGTATGTGGAGCGTCACATAATTCCCTCACGGTTAGAGTTATGGCCATGAGAGTTGGAGACCCCAAATTTGGGTAATAGACCCAAGTTTGTTTGATGAGTACTTGGTATGAGTTATGATATATTTAAAGATAATACAATTCTATATGGATATTACACGTTATTCCATTACGGTGGTATGTATAGCGTCACATAAATCCTCACAATTTGAGTTATAGCCTTCTGAAGTTGGAAGACCTCATATGTCATCTAGAAGCCCCAAGGTCAAAATAGTCAAGTGTGGTTTTAAAAGTTTTTAAAAGGTAAATAATAGAAAATTAGTGTAGGTGTATTATAATTCAAAGTGAATACAAAATAAATTATTTCAATAATAAATTTAATGGAGAATTAGAAGTGGAACCAACCTCAAAGTGAATACAAAATAAATTATTTCAATAATAAATTTAATGGAGAAATTAGAAGTGGAACCAACCCTAAAATAAGGAAAGTGGGTCAAGTGACCTAGAAGATGTTTTTAAGGAAGCTACTTGGAGAGTATAAATAAGAGGTAAGGCTCTCTAATTTGAATTACACTTGAGTATATTGAATATATATATATATATATGTGTGTGTGTGTGTGTGTGTGTGTGTGTATAAGATAACCAAGGATATCTAAACCAGAATTATGAGTGAAGGTGAAGAAAAGTAGGCCGAAATGCAAGGAAGGATAAATTATTTTGATGGTGCTTTCTAAGGTATGTTATTTACAAGTCATCTCACCATTTTCGCTATAAATTTGTTTCTATAATGATTCAGACTGTGAGATTTATATGCAAGTGAGAAAACATATCCAAGTATCTGTGGTAAAAAATTTAGCTTGTGGGTCGTTGTATTTTGGGAGTTACACTCAGTGGAAAATAGGGTTTGTGGCCAGTCCTGAAACTAGTCAAAATCAGGTGTTTCAGGTAAAAATGTCATAACTTATTCATAACAGATCCAAATTAAGTGAGAATAAATTTATTGGTTAGGGTACATTCTTTAGTATGTTTTGTAATAGTTTCATATCAATTCATCAAATATTTTGTGTGGGGCATGCTCTACAAGGTCGCTCTCTAGAATAAGCCAGAATTCAGCAAGGTATGCCATTTTTGCTATAAATCCTTTTCTGAGAGGTTCCAAGTAGTGAAACTTGGAGGAATTGCATAAAACACACTGAAGAAAATTGTTTATCAGTTTCATATCTTTATACATTACAGGTTCAAATTTATGATTACTTCAAGTTAGGGTTGTTGACTAATCCAAAACTAGGCATGTGAGACTAAAGAAAAGTTTGATGAAAATGATAGTCTGTTATTTTTAAAGTTAAGGAAGGTTTGCAGGAATGTGATAATATACACTAGGTCTATTACATAGCTACAAATAAGATTTGGATGATGAAATTGATGATGGATTTTGGTTGTGGTACATGTTGAGTACCTGGTTGAGACAAGTAGTTGATAAGTTGGCGCACATACATGAGGTGTATAGTTGATGATGTTGGTACATATTGATGAGTCATAGTTCATGAGTAGTTGACACATGATTCATACATACTTGGTACATGGTTGGATGCACTTGTTCATGGTACAGGTTGGTGCATGGTTGATGCACTTGTTTATGGTACAGGTTGATTACAGGTTGAGGTACAGGTTGATGCATGGTTGATGCACTTGTTTATGGTACAGGTTGATTACAGGTTGAGGTACAGGTTGATGCATGGTTGATGCATGGTTGATGCATGGTTCAGATTTATTGGTACAGGTTTACAATGATATATCTCACAGTGATAGTGTGACAGTGGTTCCATCATTCTACTTCTACTTCAGGGTGGCAGGATGGGGAAAGGACAAGTGGTTGTAGCCAGAGAACATTGGGGGTTGTAGCCTCCTTCTGGTTGTAGCCAGAGAATTGGGGATTTGGAGATTCCCTCAGGTTGTATCCTGAGAAAATAGGTGGTTGGAGCCTCCTTCCAGTTGCAGCTGGAAAACAAAGGAAGTTGGTGCTTCCAATGAATTTAATTCTTCAAGACATATAAGAAAAAACATTATGTGGTTTTCTCTCGATTTGGGTTTCCACACAAAACACTGGTGTAGTGTGTATGTGTGTGATTGTTTATTTCTTACTTCTCATTATTGGATAATAATTCTACATTGATATAACATTTGAAGAAAAAGGATTATAATTATGTTATTGTTGATTCACCCCCCCTCTCAGTAATCCAACAGTACGAAGATGAGAGGTCTCGCACCTGCGTTTCCTGGGAGATGAAACTCCAAAGAACATTTACACTAATCTCTTTTCGGGGTTTCTCAAGTCAAGACTTTGCGATGTGTGAAGACGAGAGGTCTCGCACCTGGGTTTCCTGGGAGCCGAAACTCTGAAGCCCATTTACACTAAGCTCTTTTCGGGGTTTCACAAGTTGGGACTTCGTGATGTATGAAGATGAGAGGTCTCGCACCTGGGTTTCTCAGGAGCCAAAACTACGAAGCCCATTTACTTCTCGATAGGGGCAAGATAAACTCGTGGATTTACTACAATGGTAGTGTTTTCAAGGAGCTCACTCTGACTCTGGAATGCGTGGGAACTTCCTCGAAAAAGGGTGCCTTTGGGAGGATAAACCAGGGCATAGCACAAGTCAAGTTAAATGGGTCAATCCTCTGGGAAACGGACTCGTATCCTAAAATTATACATTCTACACATTAACCGATTTGTAGTTATATCAATATAAGCATGCATCCATTATTTCAAATCAAATCACAAGGTAAACACTTCGATACATAAACTATTTATGAGCGTATAAAAATGAGCATGCGATCATGACATTCAATTCCAAATGAAAGACATAACACTTATCAGAAATTTTGGATGTGATGTGAATGTTGAGAGGGGTGCTCATTTCCACCCAACCATAGGCTCAGTGATTCCAACCGGATTTACCACTAGCCACCCCCGAGCTAGACCACGATGCTTTGAGACACCATCTCCTGCTTCCAGCTCAACAGAAGTCAAGGAAGAAGGTTACTCGCATTCTCCTATGTTCATGACTCTCTGTATTTTTGGAGTTCCTCTGGTTCTCCTTCCGGGATTCTTGTTGCACGCGCTCCCTCCTCTCCCCTACCACACTTCGTCTCTTTCCTTTTTCCCTGCAAGATTGTGTGTGGCACGAATTTCCCTGTGGTCAGGTTTGAGAGCTTCTATGGATGGGCAGTTCACCCCCATCCTCTCATTTACTCTTGAGGAGCCTCCCCGCCTACCATCCTGGTGGGTAATTCATTTCGAGGTCAGAGAGTGAGCTTTGGTTTTCCAAGAACATACAAACCAGTAAGGTTTCAGTTTAGTGGAAGTTAACGCAGTCATTCCCGACCCCTTCCACCACCTCTCATCAGCCATCATGGTCTCTTTCAGCACATCCCCCTCCCATCAATCATGCGACACATATTCATGATATAATTTACATTCATCGACCTTTTATACAAAGGTTTGTCAAATCAAACATTCACATCTTTGAGTTTGCCATAGTTCTTGACCAATATGGTTATTTTTACAGACTGGGGGAAACAGGGTGTTACATTTATATTTATGAGGAGTGGCCGACATAGGTTGATAAACTTCCTTTGAACAAGATCATGAGACATATGGTGGACTCTGGCAACATAGACCTAATGATAAAATCATGAGATGCAGGAGGAACCAATAAAGTCTTTGTAGGGAATGGAAGAGTAACTAGTCGGTAGAGAAGACTCTGTAATGAGCTCAGCTTCCTAAGGCCATGATAAACCCAGAATTATGGTGAATGGACTCAAATAACTTTGTTATTTGTTCAAAGGTGACACGACTACTGTCGATATAAGATAATACTCCCTTCCCGCCCATATTTTTTTTGTTTTTTCATAACAAACAAATGTTATGATACAGAGGAAACGAGTGTCACAAGTAAGAAAAAATAGTTCTAGTAGTGGAACATACCTATGATTAATGCAAGGAAGTGAATGCAGGATATAGACACTCGAGGAATGTTCCCTCCTAGGTATAGGGTGTCAAATTGTGAAGGATATAAACAAGGCTCTGCTTGGTTGAGGATGCAAAATTGGTGAGGCAAACGGTCTATAACATAAAGCGAGAACCGGTTATAGGCTCAATACTTCAAGCAGGGGCATGAGATGCAATCACAACTTAATGCCAAAAAATGTCCTTTTTTATGTCTTTTAGTCTACTTGGTGTGAAAAAGGGGTAAACTTGTGCAAAGTAGACGTCTTTTCAAATCCAATTTATGAGTGTGAAAACAACAAGTTCCCTCGATGATATTTTCTATTTTTGGTAACGAGTCGGAAAAGAGATTTACTAAGACTCGTGATCTTTAAAATCCAATTTAATGAGTGTGAAAGGGACAAATCACTCGACAATATTTTTTC
Organism: Picea sitchensis; assembly: GCA_010110895.2. Taxonomy (NCBI): domain Eukaryota; kingdom Viridiplantae; phylum Streptophyta; class Pinopsida; order Pinales; family Pinaceae; genus Picea; species Picea sitchensis. The sequence continues at coordinate 245,617 of SNQJ01S0010202.1, read as the reverse complement.
CTTTTTAAACGAGTCAGAAAAGAGCTTAACTAAGACTCGTGGATGTTGTTCTAATTAGTATGTAAGGGGGGAGGCCTAGGTTCCCATACCGGCCTTCTGTGGAATGTCAATATCTTACATATAGCCAACATAAGCTTGGGGAAACCCAAATATCTCCAAGTCGAGGAGGATAAAGCAGTAATTGAGGATATATTCTTTGTGATGGATCGGACAATGTCTCTTAATGGAAAAGACATAGGTGGGGGAATTGGATACCCGATGGGACTATCCTAGTCAAAATTGATATCCTCAAAACAAGGACGGAGAGGAATTGGTGAAATAAATACTCTCTCTTGTTCAAAAGGTGCACGATCATAAGTGTTGATAACATGATCGAAGGATGCATCACTCTCCATGGGGAGAGTAGGATTGACTAGAGATTGCACTGGCACGACCACTTCTTCAATTCTAGGTTGAAGAGGATGTAGGGTAATAGGGATAAGGAGTGCATCACCCTTGAGAATGGGGGTGTGATCAAAAGAGGATTGCAACGATGTTACTATTGTGTCAATCAAAATAACAAGGTGCAGGGAAACCACAAACGCCTCAGACTCTGAAGGGCCCTTAGGCGAGCCCCACACTTCTTGTATCCCAGCCTTGGCTAGACATAAACAAGTAAGATGACTTCCTTCACAAGTCCTACAAAGGAATTTAGGTTTTCTAAGATGTATGGGCTTCTCAATGCCCCTAGTCTCGTTCAAGATGTCCAGTGGCATACTATCACCATAGTAGGCAAAGGTGGGAGAGTCACCTCCTACATGGTACTAAGAGGTCAGAGATGTAGCATCGATATAACTTGTGGAAACTAAAGTGGTTCCCCCAACACGACTAGCAGTGGTTGGGTATGGGTTGTCGACATAACTTGTAGAAGTTGTCGACCCATATCTAACAGGACTAGCAAAGGTTGGTGATGGAGCTCTAGTAAGACTGATAGTGACTGGACTAGCGGTGGATTGTGACATTTTTTGCCAAGGTCCATGGAAATATTGACTTTGAAACATTGTAGGCCAGGAAGTATCTTGGTTTACCTCCTATCCCTATCTGGAAAGGTAGTATCCTTCGTTTAATTGATTCAGAGAAGTTTGAACGAGCATCATCACTGAATTCTATGAAGAGACAGAAGTATGATAAGTATTATTCGAGTGAGGGTATATGTTTCCCCCTTGTGAAGGGGACCCGTGAAGCAGGTATCCAGAACCATAAAACTGATTCTGCCCATATGAAACACCCAGGGATACATGAGGACTCACCATGGAAAAAGTGTTCAAAGGAACTGACATGGCGGATGGAGGATACATGGATAGAGTGTAGTAGGTATAATAAGCATCCATATGAGTATTGTCTCCTAAAAGATCATAACTAGGATTGGATCTGTAAGAGAGGAATTTCCAACCTCCCATCATGAAAGCGGGTTGAGGGACATGGCTCATATCAAATGAAGACGTAGGAATTGGGGCCATGGTTCCCTTGGATCCAATGCTAGGATTCATATAAGTGGACCAGGGAGAGGATTGCAAAGGCAATGTCATATCAATAGGAGAATGACTAGGGACCCAAGGTGCGGACTGAGTACCAAAGTTTTGCATACTATTATAAGAAATAGGAGGATTCATCCCCATGAACTAAGTGGGAAACATGGGGTAAGCATAAGTAAACAAGGGAGCCAAAGGGACTCCACTATCCATAATAAGGAATCAGTAAATACTCTTAAGGCCAACTAGCAAGCAAAGAGCACACCAAAAGTCAAACGGCCAATATGCATGCAAATGGGGTAAAGTGGTTGAGTGGCCTCCCTCCCTAAAGAAGGTATGTCTCATTCAAGAGGGACTTGAGACTCCCTGGTAAATATTGGAGGTAACATAATCATTTATAGGGGCCCTCATGGGCTTAACAACCAGATGATCAGATCCCCCCGGAGAGGTAATCCTCCATCAAGGTTGTGTGTTGTCCGAACCCTATCTAACCAAGGGTACTAGAAGAATAACCCCTACAAGTAACCTATGAGATACCTAAGTCAAGAAACTAATAAACCATTGTATAACCGATGCACAGTAGAGAATTTGTAAGTCCAGATCACCGTATGAGAAGGGTAGCAAAGCCTGAAACCTTGAAAGCACTGCCTCTCACGGAGGTATGGGCACTAGCAAGATCCCAAAATACAAATAAATCCACAGAAATGTCTTTTATGCTAGGCGAGTATCTGGGGGATATCCCTTCAACTAACTTCGCGCGACCTTGTGATTAACTCTGGTGTGAGCGGAGCCTCCTGATCTTACCAATTATACAATGGACTTCTCAAATCCCTTTCTCAGACACATATGTTGATTTAATTTCCTTGGATAAGTTTACTCATAAAATCCTATTCCAAGGCACTAAATCCTAGGTTAGTTTGTGCACCCTAGAAAATAAAATCATTACTAATAAATTTTAAATTATAGCGTTGATTTTATGGCCGTGATTACTCAAAAAGGTATGGTGATTAAACCAATGGTGTTATGACTCTGCAAGAAAGTAAATATGAAAATAATGCAAAGTCTAACTTTAACTTTTGATGAATGATATGCTCCTAAAAAATATGCAATTTTCAAATTCAACTCTACAATTCAGAAGTAAAAATGCAATCTTTCACTATACGCGCTAAGCTAATGATAAAAACTCAAAAGACAAAAAATGCCAAACAATGCAAAATGCCTTTTTTTTTTTTTTTTCTTTTNTTCTTTCAATATATTAAAACTGAAAATGCATGGATTGAAAAGTAACTTGATACATAGACCTATTGTGTATAAAAAATAGATAACTCAAGCAGGATATCAAGTAGTAAAGCAACCATCCCAATGTACAAGGACAATAAAAATGAAAAGATGAAGAGAAAAACTTCGCCCAAAAATTCAACCAAAAGAGGGTTTCTTGTCATCCCACAGGTACTCAATAGGCACTACAAAGACCTAAGAAGGCTCAACAAGCATCAAATCCCACCCAACAAACACTAGACCAAGCAAACAGGCAAGGAAAAAGGTGTACGTGACTATTTGGGCAAACAGATCGTATTTACGCATTGCAATGAGACAACCTACGTGTATACGTGACTATCAAGCAAAAAGGCGTGTATATGCTTTGAAACAAGGCCATGCAAGGGAGAAAGGTTGAAAACTTAGACCCAGAGTGAACAGGATCCATCAAGAAATGATACGACAAGAACGACTATAGAAATGAGAGAAATCTAAGGATAAAATCACTTCAAACCCTAAGAAAGAAGATTCAATCCCCAGTATAGTCGCCAATTCTGTTATGAGGAAAATCTATATATGGCTAGGGTGAACCAAAATAGAGAGGTATGCTTGTAGAAATCAACTCAATTCTAGCATATGTTATATAAACTAATGTGCAAGAGATATAAGAAAGAGGCCTACCTCGTCCAAATGTTCGATGATGTCCATCATTGAGCACTTTGACCCAAAGATTTATACCTACAACAAGTTCTCAACAAACAAGCAAAGCAAGAATATAGTGATGATATAATAGGTTAGCACATTAGATAGAATAATCCATCAATATAAAAACAAACATGCCCATGGATCATATGTTTGCAAGATATCAATTGGACAGGAAAGGAGTATTTCTATTAATAAATGATCAATAGAAGTGAAACATTACAGACTTTTGTGTCGGCACGGTTCGGAGCTAAGAAACTGAGTTCCTTCCAACTAGTCCTCCACCACTTCAATCCTCCACCAAAGGCAAGATCATATAAGGGAGACAAAGAGGTTCTCCATCAGTAAGGGAAGATCTTGGGAGATGAACATTGTTTTCAGACGTAAAGGACAAACAGATGCAAACTCAATAATGAAGTAATAATTTCTCCAAAGTAACTTCACTCTCAAAGTTAAATTCTTTCTCCTTTTCCATAGCTCATAATTGGCTTCTTTGTAGCCTTCAAAATGAAGCTGAAGGGCTGAGTCGAAATGTTTCCACTATGTGGAAGGCCAAGGATTAGAGATCTCTTGTCGTGACATGGAAACCCGAAATTTAATTTTGATTTTCTGGCACAAATCTCGATGTACATGGGTTGTAGTGGAGTAGCCAACGTATATGCTTGTTGTATAGCTTGCAAGGTGCATACAAGTGGAAACATATTTATTTTTATCGTTGGATTCATTAATCAGGGAAAGTAAGTCTGCATAAGGAAATGGAATAAGGCCCTCTCTGCAATATTGCATAGGGTGAGGCAAATCTTTCTCTAACATACCTCAACTTCCCTTACAACTTAAGTGCATAAGTTGACAGCTTTGAATTCTTCAGGATTAGACCCAAGTAATCTTAATAAAACATGTCACTAGTATTCCTGTGGAATTTTACTTTGTCTGGAGCACTGATGTTTTCATATTTCATCTTGATCTCAGATACTTATCCTCATCTGCAACTTCTATATTGAATGTCTTCTTCTCTACATCTCTCACTAATAACAGAGAAGACTTATGTTGAGATATATTTTCTACTTCAAGGATTAAATCCCTCATTTCATTCATAGCCAAGTTTCCCTTCTCAACATATTGCTTTGCCAAATCCTCTTTAGATTGATAGGTTGTTCCAACTGCCTTATCAAAGATGTTCTTTTTGTTGCTGAAATTTCTTGAGTTGCCTTCACTTTGGAGCTTGCTCCCTTTCCCAAATTCTACATTGTTGATGACACTCTCCACCATATCCATATTTACTTGTTCTTTAGGATTTTCCTCTTATAGATCGACTATCTATGGGGATTGTGTGATCTTCATCTTTTTAGGGGCAGTCTGCTGACTGTTGGTGCCCAGGGCCTCTAAACTGCTTATTTTGTTGTAAGAACTTATATTGGGAACTTTAAATATCAACTTCTAAGGAGTCTATTGTATTTGAGTTTGTTGCAAGGTTTCCTCCACTTTTTGTGTTTGAGTTGGTTGCAAGATTTCTTCCATATCAGTGCAAACATCTAGATTTTCCATTTTATCAAAACCCTCAACATGCTCATGCTCATAGGGGGCATGTTTGTTCATCAGTATTCTCTTGGATATGATCCGATGTGGATCATATATTCTTCCCTGTAGCTATGCAAATCCAAAATCCTTGAGCTTGGCCTGGATCTGGGACAAACATGACCTTGTCTTGACAATGAAAGGTCCAATGATGAAAGGAAATTTTAGGTTGGAAGCCTTGTGTAATTTCAGGAAGTGCTTTGTCTCTAATATGATTATTTTCCTAATGAACTCCATTGAAAATACTATGGGTGTCAGAAATATAGGTAGAATATAGGGGAACTCAAGACAACCATAAACCCATATCACTGTTGAATGCATGAACAACTGACTCAGCACCCCTACCTCAGCAGGTTCTACTTGACCTCTCGGTCTTTGGATCTTTCTATTCCCTTGAGATGGAATGGCTCTTTAGTTCCCACTAGAACCTTTGCACATATAACCACATGTCCTTCTTAGAATTTACGCCTGCAAGAACAAGCACTAGTCGCAAACCTCCATTCCACGTGACCAACCAATGTGACCACAACCTTTACCCGAAAAGGTGTTTCAGGTTTCATGACTTCACGAATTCTATTGTGAGTCCCTCCAACTCCTTCGATTCCCAAAACCCTGAAATGCACTAACAGGTCTTTAATTCCTCCCTTATGCCTCAACCATATGACCTCCAGTCACATCCTGGGGCCTCACTTGCTAGCACGTCGAGATTTCATGACTCATGAGTTCATGATGTGACTCTTCTCTCATCTCCCGAAGTCTAAATTCTTGAATTATTTTACACATATCAACACTCCTGAACCTTCCATGATCTGATGGTTCGAAATTTTGTGTATCGGGATTTCGCAACTCGAGATCTACAAGTCACAATTTTCTCCACACTCTGACTCCCGAAATGTCGAAATTCAAAACCAAAATATCAATGGCTCTCGTTGATCCATACCTAATGGAAACTATTCCTTATGAGCTTGCGAGTGTTGAAAAACACTCAGCCTTAACTTCTCCACTAATCCACTAGATCCAACGGTCCATAGAAAATTAGTAGTTCTCCCCCTGAGAATTTCAACCATCCATTCATATTCTCAAAGAATCCTCACCAAATAATTGCCGTATTTCCTTCTGAGCTTTCCTTTAGAAAAATGAATTTGACCAATCATCTTCCCTTCGAACTCTTTGAAGCCTATATCCTTCCTAAGCTTAGTTATTGATGCAAATTCAAGGATTCTATGGAATTATTTCCCACACTCCTTCCAGCTTCATGATAATCATTGATTATCTGAAATATTCTGACTCTGCGTACTTCTTGCAACAACAGTTCTTCAACCACTCACTTGGTTGGTAAAAGTCTAAGACTTCAACTGGCCTGCGCACACATTGCACGGATCTATGCTATACTTTCACTTATGTTGGTATGAGAACAACGTTATCTCTCCTAAGATTTTCTGAGGTAAAACTCAGATCCTTGTCAATGCACTCCTTGTGGACTTTCACTGCACTCCTTGCAGGAATTATGAGGAAAAGAAACAATTGAAACTCATACTCTCCCTCTCACAAAATTCATACATTCAACATGAAATCATACACAACGCATTGAATCAAATGCATAACAGATCATATAAGCAAACTGTAAACATACCATTCAATAGATTCAAACAGTAACCATCAATACACCATGAAATTGAGTCAAAGCATTATTACATTAACTCAAGTGTTCCTGTACATGGGTTCTATAGTAACAACTATATGCTTATACAACTTCTACAGTCTCTGATCTTCTCTGTTCTTGCTCTACATATATACTCTTCTAACAACTACTAAGAGAATAATGATACAATAAAATACATACAAGGTAGCTTTCTTGAGTTTTCCCTCCTACAACTCCAAGCTATCTAATCAAAATAAAATCCTACATCTACTTTAATTTATTACATTCATTGTCTACAACTGATAGATGAGAGAAATCACTCGAGATCTGTGTTACAATATCTAAACCATAAAAGAAAACATATCTTTTTCAAATATTACATTAATGCTTCATCCTTTCAAATTCAAAAAATATTCAAAATACACGCTAGTACATTTCCAGTTGTCCTCCACTTGTGCGTGCTTACAATGATCCTGCATCATACTCCTCTGGTTGAAAAATTCATGAAATCCTATTCATGATCTCCTGCACCGTATGTCTGTGCTTCTGGATATTTGCTTCACTTTCCCAACTGACATATTCAATTGGGTGTCCCTTCCACTTTACCAAGTATTCAAAATACATCTTCCTTTGGGTATTCTTGCTAACTCTTTGATCAATGATCTTTTCTATCTACAGCTTTTCAGCTACAGGCAGTTGTTTAACCCACTGAATTTATTTTTTACTATTTTTTCCATCTACTTCATATGCTCTGTATGGATACAGATCTGCTATGTTGAATATGGGTGATATTCCCACACCATCTGGAAATTCTATCTCATAAGCATTTTCCTCAAATTTTCTCAAAATCTTACACAACCCTATCTTTTTCATCTTCAGTTTATTATATGTTCCCCTTGGGAATCTTTCTTTTCTTAGGTGTGCTAAAAATAAATCTCCCACTTCAAATTGAAGCTCTCTCCTGTGCTGATCTCCTCTGCACTTGTATTCTTGGTTGGAACTCTGCAACCACTCTTTAATCTTACTGTGGAGCTCTTGCATCTCTGCTACGAAGTCTTCCGCTCCAGCACTCCTGAACTCATTCTTCTCTAAGTATCTCAACTCAGAGACTCATATTAGTTGCATTCCATACATTATCTGGAATGGGCTCTGTCATGTGCTCCAGTTAGGTGAGTCATTATATGAAAATTCTGCTTCCGGTAGAATCTGATCCCACTAACCATGATGTTCAGCTACTAAACTCCTCAATAATTCTCCCAAACTTCGATTTACTACCTCAGTCTATCCATCCGTCTGAGGGTGATATGTTGAGCTAAAAGATAAATTCATTCCCAACTTCTTCCATAGTGTCCTCCAGAAATGACGAACAAATTTGGTATCCCTATCTGAAACAATACTCTTAGGTAAACCATGAAGTTGAACAACTTCTTTGAAAAATAGATTTGCAATGTGTGTTGCATCACTAGTTTTCTGACATAGAATGAAATGTGCCATTTTGGAAAATCTATCAACTACTACGAATATGGAATCACGACCTCTATGTCTCCTCGGTAGTCCTAACACAAAATCCATGCTTACTGCATCCCATGGCCTCTCTGGTACTGGCAATGGTTGATACAATCCTATATTATGTCTTTTCCCCTTTGTGTGCTAGAAAATTATATATCTGTTCAAAAACTTCTTGACATTCACCCTCATCCCTGGCCAATAATACAAACTATTCAGTTTCACAAATGATTTTTCATGGCCGAAGTGTCTAGCCAATCCTCCACTATGATTTTCCTTCAAAAGGTTTTCTCTCATAGAACTCTTTGGTATACACAATTGATTTCCTTGGAATAACAATCCATCTTAAGTCAAGTATTCAATCCATTGGATATTTTCTCTTAGAACAAGATTCTCACATGTTTCATAAGCATCCTTGAAATCTGAATCATCTCTGTACATATTCTTAATGCTATCAAAACCTAAGGTCTTCACACGAAACTCTTGTAGAATCAAACATTTCCTGCTCAATGCATCAACAAATTTATTAGTAGTTCCAGAAATGTGCTTTATAACAAAAGTAAATTTATGCATAAATTCAACCCATTTTGCATGCTTCTGGTTCATTTTTTCATGTCTGTTTACAAATTGTAAATCATGGTTATCGCTATACAAAACGAACTCTTTCGGAACCAAGTAGTGCCTCCATTTCTTTAGTGCCTGTATGACTGCATAAAACTCTTTATCATACATGGAATAATTTCTCTTGGCATCGTTTAGCTTCTCACTTAAGTATGAAATCAGTCTATTATATTGACTTAAGATTTCTCCAATCGCAAATCCACTTGTGTCACATCTCACTTGAAATGTCTTACTGAAATCTGGCAAAACCAGAGCTGGTTGTCCATTTATCTTCTCCTTTAACAACTTGAAACTCTTCTCTGCTTCCTCTGTCCAATGAAAAGATTTATGTATTTTCTTGACTGTGTCCATCATTGATGCACTAATCCCACTAAAATTTCGGATGAACTTCCTATAAAAACTGGTTAATCCATGGAAGCTTCTGACTTCAAATATATTCCTTGGTGATGGCCATTCTTTGATTTCTTTTATCTTCTCAAGATCCATATTCAACTCATTTGAAGAGATCACAAAACCCAAATAAATAAGTTATGTCTTCATGAAAGATGACTTCTTCATATTTATCATAAAATTCTCTTACTGCAACCTCCTCATCACTAGATTTAGGTGTCTCAGATGCTCTCCCTCAGTCTTACTGAAGATCAGTATATAATCAAGATACACAATTACAAATTTTCCAATGAAATATTTCAAGACTTCATTCATCAATATCATAAAAGTGCTTGGCGCATTCGTCAAACCAAACAACTTGACAAGCCATTCATACAGTCCTTCATTTGTCTTGAATGTTGTCTTCCATTCATCACCTTCCCTCATTCTAATCTAATGATATCCACTTTTCAAATCAATTTTTGAAAAAAAAAAATCCCCACTCAAGAAATCCATCAAGTCATCTATCCTCGATAAAGGAAATCTATACCTGATGGTGATTTTTTTTATAGCCCTCGAGTCTGTACACATTCTCCATCCACCATCCTTCTTTGGAATTAACACTATTGGTACAGTGCATGGACTCAAGCTTTCTCTAATCAACCCTTTTTCCATCAAATCCCGGACTTGCTTCATGACTTCCTCATTCTTATGCAACGTCAATATGTACATTGATTTGTTTCGTAAACTCACCCTGGGTATAAGGTCAATGTGATGTCTTATACTTCTGATGGGCAGAAATGAACAAGGTAAATCGTCCACCACTATATCAAGCATTTCCTGAATCTCCTCAAGTAGATCATCTATTGAGGTACTGGTCAAGATGACTCTAGGTTTTCTCACCACAACAAATTTAATTTCTTCTTCTTTCTTGACTTCATTCACCTTCTTGTCTTCAATTGGCAGCAACATATGCATCCTACCATTCTTCTCCAAGGTGTATGTTTTCTTTCTTCCTTCATGAAAAACATTATTTTCATATTGTCATGGTCTCCCCAACAAAAGATGACAGACATTCATGGGAATAACATCACATAATATCTCATCTCTATATCCCCCTATCTTAAATTCAACTAAACATTGTTTAGTGACTGTTACCTGATGTCCTTTTTTCAACCACGAAACCTTGTATGGGCTCAGATGTGCAACTATCTCCAATTCCATCTTTTCCACCATCTCTTTGGATACTAAATTATTTTTTTTTCCACTGTCCACAATTACCTTGCATACCCTATCCTTGGTATTGCAAGAATTTCTAAACAAACTGCTCCTTTGGATTGTATTCTCCATCTCTTTCTTTGGCTTCAAGAGAATTTTCCTCATCATTAAGGATCTTCTGCCTTCTGCATCTTCTGCCTCAACATTTTGCCTTTGCACTTCTGAAATGTGAGATTTGCCTCCTCCATATTTTTTTCTATAGGCACATTCAAAATATTTGTGTCTAATATTTCCACAAACAAAACACTTTACGTCACCTCCTCTGCCTTTTCCTCTTCCTCTTGCTCGAGGAAAATTATTTATGTTGGCATATTGTCTTCCCTGTGAACTTCCTCCTCTTTTTGGGTGAGTATGAGGTTTGTTTTCTTCATCCTTGGACTTTTGTACTCTGTCATGGGCAATTGTTTTGCCTCTACTCTAACTTCTACCTCTTCCCCTTTGACCTTGCTTTCAGACAAATTTTAATTTTGCCTTTGAAGCAATTTGATAAGCATCTTCCACATTCCTGATTGTCACCATGCTCATATCATATTGAATTTCATATCTCAAGCCATTCATGTATATGGTGACCTTTTCATCATCACTCTCATGACAACTTACCCTAATGTTGAGTCTGTAAAACAACTCAGTGTATTCCTTCACGTTCATCCCTTTCTATCTCAAATTCTGCATTCTTCGAAACGGATTAATTTGATAATCTCGGGGTATGAATTTGGATTTCATCTTGGTGACCATCCTATCTAAACTTTTGATCCTTTGTTTTCCTTTGCAATGCCTATCATCCTGTAGTTCATCCCACCACAGTGTTGCATTCCCTTTCAGTCTAGTGACATCATGTTTTACTTTCTTATCTTCTTCGATATCCTCATATTCGAAGTATTTATCTAGAGCTCTAAACCAATCTAGCAGTTCCTCAATGTCTAAATTGCATTCATACATTGGGATGTCCATTTCTTCTCTGGCCCCTATTCTTGCAACATCTTTGAATAGACTTCCTCTACAACATATTAGGCTACAACTTCTTCTTTGGCTCCATCTTCATTTTCATTTCAGCCTCACTGATATCTCGAGTATCATTTGTTCGTCTCTATGTTGTCTCCATAGCATCCAATCGAGCACGAAGTTCTCTCATTTCCCTTTCCATGGCTGGATCGGGCATGGGTATATCTTGACGTATTCTTGGAAACATTGTTTCAATATTTCCATACAAATTCAAATCACAATTGTCCTATGTCTTCCTCCTTATAGAAAACAAAAGTTGTTACCTCTGATACCACCTAACGCAACACCCCTACCTCAGCAGGTTCTACTTGACCTACCGGTCTTTGGATCTTTCTATTCCCTTGATTCGGAATGGATATTTAGTTCCCACTGGAACCTTCACACATATAACCATAGGTCCTTCTTAGAAGTTACACCTACATGAAAAAGAACTAGGCGCGAACCTCCATTCCACATGACCAACCGGTGTGACCACAATATTTACCCAAAAAGGTGTTTAGGGTTTTGTGACTTTGTGAATTCTATTGTGAGTCCCTCTGACTCCTTCGATTATCAAAACCCTGAAATAGCCTAACGGGTATTTAACTCCTCCCTTATGCCTCAACCATATGATCTCTAGTCACATTCTAGGGCCTCACTTACGAGCGCATCGGGATTTCGCAACTCATGAATTCATGATGTGACTCTTCTCCCATCTCCTGAAGTCTAAATTCACGACTTATTTTACACAGATCAATGGTCTTGAACCTTCCATGATTTGATGGTCCAGATTGTGTCAGAATTTCGCGTATCAGGATTTCGCAACTCAAGATCTCCAAGTCACAACTTTATCCACACTCTGAATCCCGAAATGCCGAAATTCAAAACCACAAAATCAATGGCTCTCGTTGATCTAGACCTGATGCTAACTATTCCTCCTGAGCTTGTGAGTGTTGAAAGACACTCAACATTAACTTCTCTGTTGATCCACTGGATCCAACAATCCATGGAAAATCGTTAGTTCTCCCCCTCAAAATTTCAACTGTTCGTTCAGATTCTCAAAGACTCCTCACCAAATAATTGACGTCTTTCCTTCTGAGATTTCCTTCTATGAAACGACTTTGAACCTCATCTTATGTTCGAAATATTCAAATCCTATATCCTTCCTGAGATTTTTTCTTGATGCAAATTCAAGGATTCTATGTAATTCTTGCCCACATTCCTTGCGGCTTCACGATAAGAACTGATTGTCTGAAATATTTCGACTTTGCATACTCCTTGCGATAGCAGTTCTTCAACCACTCACTTGGTTAGTAAAATTATAAGACTTCAACTAGCCTGCACACACCTTGCACGACTCTGTGCTATACTTGCACTTCTGCTGGTATGAGAACAACAGTATCTCTCCTTATCTTTTCTGAGGTAAATCTCAGAGCCTTGTCAACACACTCCTTGCGGACTTTCATTGCACTCCTTACAGGAATTATCAGGATGAGGAACAATTGAAACTCATATTGTCCTTCTCATAGAATTCATACATTCAACATGAAATCATACACACAAATCATTGAATCAAATGCATAACAGAGAATATAAGCAAACTGTAAACATAACATTCAATAGATGCAAATAGTAACCATCAGTACACCATGAAATTGAGTCAAACCATTCTTATATTAAATCAAGTGTTCCTGTACATGGGTTCTATAGCAACAACTATCTTCTTATACAACTTCTATAGTCTATGTTCTTCTCTTTTCTTTCTCTACAGCTCTACTCTTCTAACAACTACTAAGAAAATAATGATACAATACAATACATATGAGGGAGATTTCTTGATTTTTCCCTCCTATAACTCCAATCTATCTAATAGAAATAAAAGGATACATCTACTTTACATTTATTACATTCATTGTCTACAACTGACAGATGAGAGCAATCACTGAACATCTGTGTTACAATCTCTAAACCATAAAAGAAAACATATACTTTTCAGATATTACATTAATGCTTCATCCTTTCAAATTCAAAACTTCTTCAAAATAAGCGTTGGTGCATCTCCAATAGTCCTCCACTTTCACGTTCTTACAATGCTCCTACATCAAAAACACCCAATCCCCCACTCTATTTTCTAGATTTGGCTATAAATAACTCCTCATGTCATCTAGGACTCTTGGCAGGCTAGTGTTGAAAATCAGGGTGTAAACCCTGCACATGAGCTTGTTGATAAAAATGAGCATTGTGATTCTTTTGCATTCAGTTGATATGAATGATTCTTCAGGGAACTCTCTCTTGTTTGTCTCCAAAAAAGTTTTCAGCAAGTATGTGTAATATGTGAAATGTTTTAGTGACTAAAAATTCACTAGTTGCTTGTGGATATTATCAGCTATGAATCTATCAAAGTTGATGCAAACTGACTGACTGGACTCTGACTGGAAAAATGCTAAAATAAAACCTAACATGACCTCGACCACATAATTGTCATTATCTAGACCTAAAATCTAACTCAGTATGGAACAAACCCATTGGACTTCAATAACCATGATATTTACACTCATTGGCAGTGACAGACTTTCGGAAATATGTTATGGTTTGACAATTGTTTGCAAAAATAGGTTTTTAACTTCGGAAGGACATTCCTTGTAAACCATGATTATATTTTCTTCTTCAAACGGTTCAGACACTACAGAGGGGGATTCTAGTGTGTCGAGGGCTTATCAAATTGACAGATTATCTACTCTACACAAGACCTCGAACCCATGTTTATTTAAGACAAAAATTTTCTTCCTGTGAATACTGCTATGTGCACCAACCTATGAATTAGAGGAAGGGGAATGCTACCTCGACATTGTAAGGGACTATAGTGTCCTAGAATTATTCAAGGAAGGGTATATGTTTCCCTACATTATTGGACATATTTTCTCTGGACACGGAGATGGGTGAAATGGTGATTTCAATGTTGAACACATATGAATATCTGTCAATTAGGGCTTCTTCATTTGACATGGGGTCTTTATTTTCTACTGAAATTATGACAGGGTCCATGATGGAGAAAAAAATACCTGTGAATGAGAGGAAGAGGTGTGATATTGGTACATTGTTGAGTTCCAGTTCGAATGGAGCGATTGTTCCAACTTCCAACATTCCAGTATTTGAAAAATAATAAAATAACGATGCATGTCCCCTTTATATACTTTTCGATTTTGGGGGTGAGGGGAAACATTTTTAGACAACCCACTTATCACCTCGAAATGCACCCAGTGGCAACATGTGGTTCCGAGATGAAACCACAGTTTACTCTTCGGCCCACTTTCGGGAATTATCCTCCGCACAAGTTCTCCCCCTGAAACGATCCTCGACCATTGATCTGCAGCACCCACGATCTGTGACCCATCAAGTCCCATCAACTCTACACTCTCGCTAGATTTGGCCATGTCCTCCAATTTATCATGCCTCCACATCAATTTATCCCCTCACTAAGTCTTGGAAACTGGATTTCACACAAAACTTTTCATGGTGATAACATGGGCTCCAACTGGGGATGTTATCCTCCTTGCGAGGTAGAAAATAATGACAAACCAAGTTCCTACCCATTGGGCTATGATCTATTCCTGCAACTAAATTTACCAACATTTATTCCAGAAACTCAAAATCTGATCAGCATTACTCAGGGCCTTCACCTAGAGCTTTAGTTATGTTGATCTAATTTCAACTGCTTCAACTGAAAAAATAAAATGGTTATGTACAGTGAATGGAAAGGGTGATGTTTTATTTAAATGATATAATGTTTGAGGAACCTCCCATTCACAGGTCCTCCTCCAACGATGTCTCCATTACTTTCATGTATCAGATAGGCATTATTTCCATGGTACGCTACGATTTTGAATGGGACTAGCCATAGATGGTCAATTTTCCCATGCTTTCCCTTGTCTTCATTTCTGGCATCCCATATCAATACCAAGTCTCCCAATTTGAGGTTATCCTCCTTTGTATGCCTGTCAAAATCTTTTTTGATCTTGTTTTGGTGCAGTTGAGCATTGTTGAAGGCCTTTTCTCTTATTTGTTGGACATTGATTAGTTCATCCTTTCTTCTTCAAGTGGCATCTATTTCAACATCCTGCTCCTGTAACAACCTCATCACTGGCAACCCTAATGTAGTAGGAAAAATTTCTTATGTGCCATAAACAATATGGAAGGGTGAGGTGGAAATAGATATTTTTGGAGTGATCTTATCAGCGCATAGTGCATGGATGACATTTTTGTGCCAAGAGTTTTTGTTATCTTACAACAACTTTTTGATAATTCTGGTCAAGCTCTTATTGAATGACTCAGCCAACCCATTGCCTTGAGGGTAATAAGAAGTGGAGTGGCCAAGAGTTATGTTGTAGTCACTACAAAATTTCTCCATATTTTTGGACTTAAATGTTGTTTCATTGTTTGTAATGATTTTGATTGGACACTTAAACCTGGACAAAATATTGTCTTCTAAAAACTGGATGATAACAACATTCCTAGCCTTCCTGATGGGAACTACCTCAATCCACTTAGTGAAGTAATTTGTGGCTGTTAGAATCCACTTTTTTTGTGTTGAGGAATGTGGGTGAATTTTTCCTATGAAACAAAGGCCCCATTGTCTAAAGGATGCTTCAATAGATATGGGTTGCAATGGTAAAGGATGCAATTTTCTTTTCCCATCAAAAATTTGGCATTCATGACATCTTGAAACCTCTTTGTAGACATCAGAAAAGATGTTAGGCCAATAGAACCCAGCCCTCAATATCTTGTGCAGAGTAGTTTTCCAATAATGGTGTCCTCCATAGTAACCCTTATGGAATTATCTAATGTTTCTCTCTACTTCTCCCTCCAACAAACAACTCAACAAGATTCCCCTTGGATCCTTCCAATATAGAGCTTGATTTACCATACAAAACTTTGTTTCTTTCAACTTTAAGAACCTGGCCTTAGTTTTATTCAATTTAGGAGGAGTCTACAAATTTCTCAACACATAAATGATATATTCATACCATGGGGAGTCAAGGAATCTTTGGGATATCTGGGGGACTCTTTCTTTTCCTGAATCTACTTATAAATCAGCAATGAAATTTATTCCCAGGAGATCACAATTTGTCTGTGCCATCATCTTGGCAAGTCCCTGCCCTTTGATCAACTTTGTAAGTTTGATGTCAAGGTCATATTCCAACAACACAACTATCCACTTTCCCCTTTTTCCCTCAGGGTCAGGCTAAGTTAAAATATCTTTCACAGAACTATTGGGCACATAAGCAGGGGTATGAGAATGCAATATATAAACTCTGATCTCCTTTAGGGCCTTGACCAGTGCATATGCCTTCTTTTCCATGATATCATACTTCAATGGGGCATCCCTCAATCTCCTTCTATAGTATGATATAGGCTTCTCAAAAAATTTCTCATCCTTCTGTAGTAAAACACCAGCAATGGTGTGCTCTGAGGTAAAAGAGAACAATATAAAGTCTTTTTCAAAATTAGGGTTGGCCAGTACTGGGGCTTTGGTCAATGCCACTTTGATGTCTTCAAAGTATTTCCTGGCTTCTAGGGTCCACTTTATCTCATTTCCTTTCTTGAGCATGTTAGTTATGTACTTTATGATTTCAGCCAGGTTAGGCATGAATCTCCTCATAAAATTCACTTTCCCCATGAAAGAATGCACTTATTTTTAGCTTCTGGGTGTGCCAATTTTCAAGATCCCCTCAACTATGTTGGGATATATATTTATCCCCTCATTTGAAATAATGTGTCCCAGTAGCTTCCCTTATTCCATGCCAAAATTATACTTCTTCGGTTTCAATGAAATTCCAAACTTTTTGCACTTCTGAAAATCCCTTCTTAAATGTTTGAGATGTTCTTCATCAGAAACCGAGTACACAGTGATATTGTCTAGGTATATAACTATGAATTTGTCTTTCTCATCAGAAAAATCTATGTCCATAGCTCTTTGAAATGTTTCCCTTGCATTCATGAGCCGAAAAGGCATCTTGGCATACATCAATGTACCCCATGGTGTTGTGAATATTGTATTTTCCTGATCATCAGGGTGCACCATGATCTGATTGTACCAAGAGAAACCATCCAACATTTACATTTTTTGAGAGCCTACCACTTTTTGTAGGATGTGATCCATCTTAGGAAGTGGGTAGTTATCCTTGAGAGACACCCTTTTCATATTTTTGAAGTCTACACACAATCTGATCTCCCCAGTTTTCTTTTTGACTAGCACCGGATTTTCCACCCATTTGGAAAACCTCAAAGATACTTTGATCTTGGCTTCAAACAACTTCTTTATATCTTTCTCAATCAAGGGAAGAAGAAAAGGATTTATCCTTATAAATTTTTGTTTGAAAGTTTTATGATATTCTTTGATTGGAATCACATGTTGAATTACCTTGGTGTCATAAAATTTCAGATCTTCATAGATCCAGGAAAAAACATCAGGGAATTATTTCACCAAATTGTCATATTTCTGCTTGACTTCTAGGCTGAGTGTTTTAGATAGATTGATGATCTCGGGATTTTCCTGAGTCCTAATGTTGCAATCTTCAACATCCCCTTTGTTTGTTGTCTCCTAGAAACATCATTGTTATCAAAGAGTTTCTCCAATGGGATCAGGCCCTTGGGAATGATGTTACTCTTTAATTGTACTATATCTCTACCAACAATCTGATTTTCGAAGTAACCATCCTTTGTAAAAACAATTGCATCCACCTCTTCATCACATTATTCTTCATCAATGTTGAAATTTTCAGATCCATATTCCATTTTGAGGAAACTTTCTGTTTGTTTATCATCTTCAAAAACCTACCAGTACTTAATATTATCAGGCACTGTTGGTCTGTTCTTGATCTCAACTTTATATCCCCTGCTAGGAAAGATGGGAATTTTGAAAATTGAAGATGAAGTGGCAAGGGCATCAGCAATATGATTTTGACCCCTTGGAATCGCTGAGAGGATATATTCTGAAAACTCTTCAAGCAGGTCAAGCAGACTCATTTTTGGGTTGACTTGAAGAAGGTGTGTTATTTTGAGATTCTTTGGTGGGGTTTCCCTTTGGAGGATTTCCCTTTGGGGGGTTTGCAAGCACTTTCTAATTTCGAAGATTATTATGTCTTTGGAATTTCATGATGGTGTTCTGCAACCCTGTTTGGTAATATTCTATTTCTACTGACAACCTGTCATCATTTTCCTGCATGAACATTTCATTAGCATCCATGAACTGGTCACGTTCTTCTTTAGTCCAAAATACTTATGTCTCATCACCATCACAACAATGCATGTTGTCTTCAAAATTCTCATCATAATTCTCATTTATGTAGTTATTTTGAAAAGGAGGTCTTATTTGCTAATCCCCCTTACTTCCCCGATTCCCCCGATTTATCTGATCTCTTTGTTTGATTTGTGGGATTGGTGGTCTTCTCTAATTTATGGGTGGAACATTAGCCTATTCTCTCATGTTAGAATTATTGTATAAAGACATTATCTCCATCATCTTCTCCATGGTTTTCATCATCATTTCAAACCTTTCTTCTGATGTTTGTGAGGTTGAGGGTTGTGCCTTATCTTGAACTTTGTTCATGTCCCTGTCAGAGTCAGCTTTGATCTTTCTTGAGGCCATTAGGTTCACTTCCACTTCTATTGCATCATTAATCATGGAATCTAATGAGGTAGATCTTCTTTCCCTCAACAAAAAATCAAAATCACTTTCAAAGGAATCATCATATCTGAGTTGAGAAGCTTTGGGGTCAAAGGAATCATCATATCTGAGTTGAGAAGCTTTGGGGTGGGTTTACCTCAATGGGAAATAGATTATAGACCTTTAAAAATATGGCTGAAAACTCTTATACTGTTTCATTAGGTGACCTCCTCATGTTGTTATATTGATTCAACAACTGAAGGGGATTTTTCTTGTTGCCCCACTTTGCAAGAAAATTGGTCTTAAAGGCCTCAAAATTGATGATACTTGTTGTTGGGAGAGATCTGAACCACTTTCTAACTTCTCCTGCAAGACTTTGTGCAAACAACCTCATTTTTGCATCTTCAAAATCTACTTCTTCTAAATCAATAAAATCATTGAACTAGTCCAGATGTTTCTGGGATGACACACTGTCTTCAACATCATACAATTTGATCCTTAGATTATACTCCCAAGGAAAATCATGTAACTCAGCAGGGAGTACAAGAGGGGAAAACCGAGCTTCCATGGCTAATGTGAGGACTTGAAGTGGTTGTTGGTTTTGAGTGTGGATCACAAGAGGTTTGGTATAGGAAGCTAAAGTCAAATATTGGAACCTCTTCTCGTCAAAGATGACCTCGTTCAAACAAGATTGAGATTTAGTTCTGAACAAAGTTTGCTCAAATTTCACATCAAACTCAAGATCTTCAATGCTTGTTACTCCATATTTAGGAAAGGATAGATATATGTATAAATGCAAATTTGGGATTATTTGACTTTCTTTTCTTTTGTGTACAAGTTTCTCAGGATCAGACACAGGGATTGCAGCTTCTGCGTTTGGGTTTCTCCTGGTGTGAATTCTCTTGGGAGCCAATATTTATAGCTCAAACTACTCGTCGCTATTAATCTCTTGGTAATGGAGTCGCCAGGGTAAAAATAGTATCATCCAATAAGGCGTTTGATTCACTGTCACCCTCAGGAATCAAATCTGAAGCTTTTAAGTCGTTCTTTCTCAGGAAAGATTTCACTTTCAATCCTCGACAACGACACCAGAATGTTAGCACTCTATAAATTTGTTTAGCTGATAAACAAATGACATAGGTAACCTACAAACCAAATTTAGAATTGGGTACTAGCCTTCTCATCTCAAAGAGGGATCTCTCGTGTCACTTAATGTTTCTTTGCCAATCAATGGCTAGATTTAGTTTATTTTTGGGGGGTTTTATAAATTTGTTGGCAAGGAAGGGGAGGGACACTTAGGGATATGGAGTCAAATTCTAAAAATGAATGAACACATTGACTAGCTAGTAGAAATCTCTAGAGGATAAAGG
Source organism: Picea sitchensis (assembly GCA_010110895.2). Taxonomy (NCBI): domain Eukaryota; kingdom Viridiplantae; phylum Streptophyta; class Pinopsida; order Pinales; family Pinaceae; genus Picea; species Picea sitchensis. The sequence goes on along the minus strand of SNQJ01S0010202.1, from coordinate 225,139 downwards.
ATAAGTGAGGTGATGAATCTGAGTTATAAATTTTAGTTTGCAGAGTGTAAGAAGAAAAAGGAAACAAGTAACTGCATCAGAGCATTAATGAAATGAATTCTGAATTAGTTATGAATAATTTCACACAGTTTAAATTTCTTAAGCCAAGAGCATCACAAGATGAATAATGAGCATTTAAAATATCTAATTTAAACAAAAGAAAAGTGCAAATGGAATTAAATAACACAAGAAATACATACAAGGAGAGAAGACAAAACTCATATCACCACCATTAGATTTTTTCATAGAGATTTCAAAAGATTCTGCATATGTATTCAATTCAGCTCCAGAAAATTACAATCAAGTTTAGAACAACTAAAAAGGTGCCCTTTCACTTCTTCCAACATTAATACATTCAAAACTTTTATCATTTATACAATTCAAGTTCTTTTCAATTAGAAACTGATTACAATAGTTGAACTGAAACGTTTCAGCTTCTAAAACTGACTACAATAATTACATTTGATAGTTTCAGTATGGGAACCGATTACAATGATTAATCAAAAATGTTTCATGAACCAAGCCAATTTCTCTGACTCTTCATCTTTTGTCTTTGCTATCTGTCATGTTTTGGTCCTCTGTCGGATCTACCATTTTGGTGACACTTGGACATTATCTGCTAGTTCCTGGAAAACTACACTTTGTCTTACCCAACTGCACTATCTCCTTCCATTGTAAGTCAGAAGGGATGTCGTAGTCCATAATTTCTTTAATTAGGATCTCCAGGTCAATGCAAGAGGCATACATCATGACTAGAACTCCAATCTTCATTGTCTTGAACTAATTCAAGATCTCAAAATCAGTGATCAAATATTCTACCAGGGTGGCTCCTTTCAAGTTTTCCTCCGGGATTTTGAACTTGGAGTGATCCATTCTACATTGGGCGAGGTGACAGTTGTATTCCTCCTGATCATGCAATTTTCCTTTTCCATCCCAAAATGGTGGGAGGCCTTTGATGAAAAACTCTTCAAATAGATCTTTGAATTCCTGTATACTCCACTCCATCTGTATGGCCTTGGTTTGGACTGATTTTAGCAGGTTATGCTTGGAAATGACCCTCCTAGCCCAGATGATCAATGTAGTATTTTCTTTGACCCCAATGGTATGAATTTCTACAGTGGGGATGGAATTCAATAGGTTTATAGTATTTTGGGCCCACTCTGATGGTTTCTTAGCTAGGGTCTCATTTACAACAATGCACCTGCTTCTGGTTGTGATGGCCATGCTATCTTTGTCATTGATGAAGTTCAAGTACACCCTGAACTTGGAAGCTTCAGTAGCAATAGATTCCTAGATGATTTGTTTGGCTCTCTGCAACAATCCTTTGCCTCTTAACCTTGTTTTCATATTTTCCACTCTTTCTTGCAAAGCTACCTCAACATGCTCATGCTCATAGGGGGCATGTTTGTTCATCATTATTCTATTGGATATGATCTGATGTGGATCATATATTCTTCCCTGTAGCTGTGAAAATCCAAACTCCTTGAGCTTTGCCTAGATCTGGAGAAACATGACCTTTTCTTGACAACAAAAGGTCCAATGATGAAAGGAAATTTTAGGTTGGAAGCCTTGTGTAATTTCAGGAATGTTATGTCTCTGATATGATTCTTTTCCTGGTGAACTCTAGGGAAAACACTTTGGGTGTCATAAAGATAGGAAGAAAATAGGGGGATTCATGAAAACCATAAACCCATATCATTGTTGAATGAATGAACAACACCCAATCCCCCACTCTGTTTTCTAGATTTGGTTGTAAATAACTCCTCATGTCATCTAGGACTCTTGGCAAGCTGGTGTTGAAAATTAGGGTGTAAACCCTGGACATGACCTTGTTGATAAAAATGAGCATTGTGATTGTTTTACATCAGCTTATATGAATGTTGCTTCAGGGAAATCTCTCTTGTTTGTCTCCAGGAAAGTTTTCAGCAAGTATGTTTGATATCTAAAATGTCTTAGTGACTGAAAATTCACTAGTTGCTTGTGGATACTATCAGCTATGAATCTATCAAAGTTGATGCAAACTGACTGACTGGACTTTGAACGGAAAAATGATAACAGAAAACCTAACATAACCTCGACCACATACTTGTCATTATCTAGACCTAAAATCGGATGCAGTATGGAACAAACCCATTGGACTTCAATAACCACGATATTTACACTCATTAGTAGTGACAGACTTTCAAAAATATGTTTTGGTTTGACAATTGTTTGAAAAAATAGGTTTTTGACTTCGGAGGGACATTCCCTGTAAACCATGATTATATTTTCTTCTTCAAATATTTCAAACACTATCAAGGTGGATTCTGGTATGTCGAGGGCATATCAAATTGACAGACTATCTACTCTACACAGGACCTCAGACCCCTGTTTATTTAAGACAACTTTTTCTTCCTGTGAATGTTGCTTTGCGCACCAACCTATGAATTCGAGGAAGGGGAATGCTACCTTGACAGTGTAAGGGACTATAGTGGCCTGGACTGCTTCAAGGAAGGGTATCTATTTCCCTACATTATTGAACATGTTTTCTCTAGACACGGAGATGGGTGAAATGTTTATTTCGGTGTCGAACACATCTGAATCTATGTCAATTAGGGCTTCTTTGTTTGACATGGGATCTTGCTCTGCTACTGAAATAATGACAGGGTCCATGATGGAAATAAAAAATACCTGTGAATGAGCGGAAGAAGCGTGAGATTGGCACATTGTTGAGCTTCAAATCGAATGGAGTGGTCATGCCAACTTCCAACGTTCCAGTATTTGAAAAACAATAAAATAACGATGTGTGCCCCCTTTATATACTCTCTGATTTCAGAGGTGAGGGGAAACAGTTTGAGACAACTCACTTATAACCCTGAAATGCACCCAGTGGTGCCATGTGGTCCCAAGATTAGACCATAGTTTATGTTTTGGCTCGCTTTCAGAAATTATCCTCCATACAATTTCTCCCCCCAAAATGATCCTCGACCTTTGATCTGCAGCACCCCCGATCTATGACCCATTGGGTCCCATCAAATTTTCACTCCCTTTAGATTTAGCCTCCTCCCGCTAGATATGGCCTTGTCCACCTAATTATCATGCCTCCACATCACTTTAGCCCCTCGCTAAGTCTTGGAAACTGGATTTCACACAGAAATTGTCATGGTGATAACACAGCATTCAGGAGTTTTGGATGTAGCACAAAAGAAATCTCCTGAAGTCCGAAGTTGTGAAGTGATTAATTAACACTTAATTCTGAATAATGAATGTTATTAAATGTTTTATTAATTCTTTAAAACACTTTTTACCTTTTTGTAATATTCATTACTTCGACGCTTTGATACTTTGGCGATTGTGAACTCAATATTTGTTTAAAACTCCCAAAGGGAAATCTCCTTAAGTGAAGTGGCAGAGATGACATCATTTTTGGTGATGTGTCAAGAAAGGAGAGGTGACATGTGTCACTAGAAATCATGTGAAACATCTGACAGAAATGTTAAAAATAAGTGCCACGTGTCAGCCCCAAAAAGATTATAAGACACATGTCCTATGACTCATCTGTAAGTCCATTTTAGAAATTATCACAAGGAACTGACTTTGGGACTTTGACACTTTGCGACTTCGTGACTTCGGAACTTCGCAACTTTGGGACTTCGCGACTTCGGGTTTTTTTTTATTTAGATTTCTTGAAACTACCGAAGCACGAAGCTCTAAAGTGATCATTAAAAGTTTTCCTTTAAAACTCGAGCGGCTTTTATATTTCAGAGATCACAAGAACCGTTTGATCAAATAGTATTGTTGTATCCTTTTCGTCACCTAAATGAGCAAAAGAAGGACACTTACAAGTCCAATTGGGTTAGCTATATAGGACATATATGAATGCAAGAGTTAAAAACATCAAGCATAAGAAATAAGAAAACAACTAAGATAATAACAATTAAAGAAACTAAACTAATGTGCATAAGGGAAATACAAGCAAAAATAAACAACATTCATGCTACCAATGGATAAGTTTTATTAGTGGGAAAACACCAAAGAGAAAGGAAGACTTATGGGTTCCTTGTTCCTCCAAGGGAGGGCTCTTGAACCCCCAATGATTGAGCTCTTCTTACAAATAGAAAACTAGAAGAAAATGGTGAAGAAATCCAAAGCTCATTCACTCAAGAGGTGATGTGAATGGCTAAATGAGATGATGCGTCTATGATCTAGTGAGGAAAGAGGTTCCTCCAAGAGAATATAGGAAGCATAACAATACAAATGAATTCTTGGAAATGTAGTGCACCCATGGCCTCTTTTTATAGCAAAGTTTTGAAGCATTATTCAACTAGTCCTTAGTGTGAACAAGGGGCTCTTTAGGGCACCCTTAGGTATTTGACCAGCCCCCCACTCAGATTCAGCTCAGATTTGGGTGTCAAATCGACTTGGGAGATGAACCAAAAGTGGGTGGAAAGCAGACCAAAATCATAAATGCATCGTTCTAAGGTATGCACGGCTTTTTGTGTCCATAGTCACACATCGGGCGCATGTGCGCTTTTCCGGTGTTTTTGACTGGAGCACATGTGCGCGCTTCCTTTGTATCCTTAGCACATGGTGATTTTATAACTAGTTGTATAGTTTTGTGCCCTTTGGAAATTCACTTTTGAAGATTTGAGTGAACTAATAGGTGTTTGGAGATGTTGGATTCCTGTAACCATTTGCGGATGAAATTTCAGTGATAACAGATGCCCCCTGATGTGTGAGGTTATGAGCATACATATGGTCGAAATACATCAATGTTTCTTATATTGATAGTATCATTGTAAGAAAGAGTGTTGAGAGAAAGTGCAAGAGTGACCCATTGGAGGGAGAGGGGAACCTGTGGGACCCAAACCTTTCATCAAGTGTGGAAAAATAAAATTGTGTACAAATGAGGTGGGCATGCCCCATGCTCATGTCATGTAACTCAAAAATGTGTAAGATATTAATTGAAGTTGTATGTTGACGTAGATAACTGCAGCGCCCTTCGGGTGGTTTGATAATGGCAGAGGACAATTTTGATGGTGAACAAACTCTGAAAAGAGGCGATGACACCTATAAGAGGTGTCGATGATTCATAGGCATTGATAGCCTATCAAATTTTAGAGGTCTTCAGATAAGATAAAACAACTGCAATAGTCACAAAGTAAGACCCACTGTAACATGAGATGGTGTTGAAGTCGAATGTTATGGGGGTCAACGAAAGCAGAGAGAAATGATGGTTCTCCCTATGCTCCTCATTGTAAAGGTAATGAGAGTCAAGATATTGTCACCCATCTGGAAATTGTGCTAATGTTGGCAGAAAGGGAGACGTGAATCCAAGAAGCAAAGGGCTTCATGAAATCCACTGGATGAGATCAGGAACTGATGAGGTGCATGGGAGAAGTCAAGATGCGGTGAGACTCAAGATTACCCTTGGTTGGGGATATATGTGAAGTATGAGTGGCAGCAACCGTGAAACTATATCTAGTGTTTGGGGGACAACTAGACGTGGGTTAAATTGTGCCAGAGGTGTGACAAAGTGGACAAACTCAGATATTAGTAGTACATGGACTATGGGATACTTAGGGTTTTATGGATGATGTCAATAAGAGTATAAGGTAAGGAATGCCCCAACTAAGGGCGACATGGGTTTCTTTTCCAGGGAAAGAAGGTCACCAAAGGTGATGACAAAAGGCGATGTAAATGCTGGAAACAAAGGCTTTGTACAATGACCAAATGAATAAAGAATAAGTTGGAAAAAGTGTACACATACAGAAACAGGTGCCACAGTGTAAGATGGCTTGGCTGGTGAGGGCTCAAGTAGCTTGGAAAATAGGTGGAGGGTGTGGGGGGGCATAGGTGGGTTTCTGTATTAGATAAATGAATGGAGGACAATCTGTAGATGGGGAAACTGATGGTGGATGAGATGGAGAGTTAATGATACTACGGAGGTGCAATCAAATGTGAACCATAATGAGGTTACCCGGGATTCCAGTGTGGGGAAGCTAGCAAAATGAGGAGAAAGAGCATGTGGTTGATTCTCGGGAATGAAAAGACTATTAGGACTCCCATCCCTAGGGGTTGAAAATAGCATGAGTGTCAAAGTGCCAGAAGAGACTATGATGGGGACAACTCATGTGGGAGAGAGTGCTACCGATTGACAATACTGAAATGCAGCGGAGGTGTGAGTACTGCAGAGCCGGATGGGGAGACCCTAGAGGCAAATATCAGAGGGTGTGACTGGGATATGCAATTGATATTCAGAGGGAATGAGTACATGTCAGTATCAATAAAATACCAGAAAGGGTTCTGCTAGTGGGTGATGACCAAGTACCTTCGCACATACAAAACTAAATACCTGTCGTGAACGATATCTGAAAGTAAAGAACATATAACAATTATTTGAGAATGTTGAACATGATCATGCGTACCTGGGCATGATGTGATAAAAATTATCCCTAGTGGATGAGGATAGATGGTGACCTAGGGAGTGTGACTGTGTAGGCGGTGGGATCCTCATCCCGTGGCTGAAGACGGATCAGAAAACGGATGCTCGGATATTTCGAAATTGATCCTGGAAGTTTGGAAAAGGGACTATATATAGTTGTAGGGCTCACAATGCCACCTTATTTGTACATGCTATCATAGTGAGTGGACGAGAAGTTTCAGAGGAGATTTGGAGATTTTGGGAGATCGAGCCAGCTGATTCAGGATCAGTGAGTGTCAGGTTAGTGGTCAGATCCTCCTGCATAGTAATTAGGATTTCATTTTTGGGTAGGGCTTGTATGGATGGTCGTACAGGGGGGGTTTGTGAGGGTGGGCCCCTCAATGTGCGGGCGATCGAATGATTTGCACACATGAGTGCAGGGATGTAATTGGGACAGCCATGCATGGGGGAACCTGAATGGGGAAAACATGAGCACATTGGATGTGTGCATGTTCAAAGCACAACAGCGCATGCATGTGCGGTTGTGTTCCTGACAGTTGTGCATGTGTGCACAAATGTGGAGAGAAAAGGCGTGCTAGGATGCATGTATATGTGTGTGACAGGTGCACATGCATGTACCCCTGTATTGTTGATAGTCACGCATGAGTGTGTGACTATGGGATGAACAGGCGCACAATGTATGTGCACGCCTGTGGGGAAAAAAACCGCTCCCTTGAGGCAAAGTTGAAGGGTGAAAAAACTTATATTTTTTGGCTATTTTGGTGTTTTATGGGTTGTGATGCTTGATCAAATTTTTTATGTGTGGATGCAGGTGACCAGTTGATGATGCCAATCCATTGGAGGGAGAGGGACTAGGCATGCTTGAGAGAGGCGGTGAGAGATGAGGAGCTAGTTGTACGGGGCCCTTTGGCAGCCTGTGGGTTACTAAAGTTTTTTGAGTGTTCATTGGTGCAGGCACAAGAGTACCTAATACAGTTCCTGATGTCTATGTGGAGCCCTAATCTGTAGTGATTCATTGTACAAGGTGAGCATCTCGCATTCTCTGCAATGGAGGATGTGTATTTTTTGACTGAGCTCCCTTTTCGGGGAACCCTGCTATCGACGGAGCTAGTGTTACATGGGAATGGAGAGTTGGTTGTCTTGGCCTAGACCTATTGTAGTGGAGAGGACTTTATGTCAGGATCCATGGTGAGGATAGGGGTGATGGATGCCCTTGTTCATCGTTGCATTGCATTGATGATTGTGAGGGTTTATGGGTCTCTTGCTACTTAGCGGATCAGTGATGGTCAGTTGAGGATCATGCAAAGGGCATTGAGCGATGAGCACTTTGCCTGGGGGTTGATGCTACATGCCAAGATGGTGGGGCAGCTCAACAGGTGTCGATCTGCGGACTCAGGGGGCTTTGCCTTTGGGTCGATCTTGGTAGCTTGGTTTTTGGATAGGGTGTTGATGTTACGCCTAAGAGTTTTATTAGATGCATCTGGTGTGTGAGAGTCATGACTGAGGTGGTGGACAATGATTTTGGTTCGTCATGGGGGTGGGGAGAGTGGCCATTACTTTACAACTAAGGTTGCATGGGTGTGGCATCAAATGCCATATATTATACTCTGATACCCGTATAGTTGGGTGGTCTTCCAGGAGGACCCAGATATGGTGCTACCCCTTGGAGAGGTGTTCGATCATAGAGGTACATTAATTTGATGGTTTTGATTTTTACATAGTATAGCATATGTTTTATGTATGGATGGATGTTGATGTTATAACTTGTGTTGTGTGTGCATATGTGGGACCTCGCAGGTGGGAGGTTGATTTGGTCTGAGTGTTGGCTCATCAGGGGCCTATGAGACCACCACGAGAGGATCCACAGGCAGGGGAGAGATGGCGGCGGGATGAGGTTGGTGCGAGTTCAGCCGATGATGAGAGAGAAGGCATGAGACTCTGATTTGAGGACTGGGTACAGGGCCTTAACATGATCCTCCGGCGGGGGTCAGGGGGGAGTTCGAGGACTTTTTCCACCGATTGGAGGTGGTACTACAGGGGGTTCCTGAGGGCATGTGGATGTGTATTGAGGACAAGGGAGTCTTGGAGCAGTGTGTGGGCCTTCTGGTGGAGTCGTGGACCCTGATCCGCAAAGAAGCTATAGCAGGGGCAGCTATGACCGAGTGGCTACCCCTAGGACCTGAGGGACCCCTAGCTGGTGGGGTACCTCCTCTAAATAGAGGACTAGGTGATGGAGACCTAGAGGCACCATAAGTTCCTCTATATATGTATGTTTGTATTTATATAGGCTTGCGAGCCCATTTTGTATATGGTGTTGTGACATCGATTTTGTACTTATAGGGGTGAGGTGGTTTACTTGCCTACGGATGTTGTACATGTTGTATTATTATTTGTAAACATTGATGGTACATTGACTGATATATATATATATATATATATATATATATATATGGATATACATTTTGGGATCCTTGTGAAGTTCACATGTGTTGATGCTTTTGTGATGTTGTTTATGATGTCTAATTTATATGTTGCGATAGACTTTTGATAGGTTATGTATGTGTAATGGTAACTTGATGTGATAAATGTCAATCTAACACTAGGTTAGCCATATTATCTACTATTTTATTGCATTGTGTTGGGATATGTGTAAATGTGATTGAATCAAAATGTCGAGATAAAATTCTAACCTGCAGGTATATGCAGAAGAGGAAAGGATCTCAGACATGGTACACATTGTTGAGCTGGAGGAAAATGAGTTGGGAATCTAGTAAGATGCTAAGGTGACAAATATGGTGGTGACTGGCCTTGGAAAGGAGGCCAATGACGGTTGTGTATTCTGCTTGGTTGTTGGATGCTAAGCCCAGGCATATGTCGTTGGAGTGGAGCAGTTCATGTGAGGGGGTATAGAGGGCCCAAGCGGTCGAAGAAAGATTCAGTGTCCAAAAGATAGCTCGATCGGCATAATCGATGCGGTATGCCAATGGAGGAGGCATCTGTCAATAAGATAAATGAGAGATTAGATGTCAGGCATGGAGGAAAAAGAATATTAAAAACACTACAAAAAGTGTACAAAAAGAAAAATCCTAGTGTAGAATGCCTATGCTCAAGCATACAATTTCTTTAAGTACAACCTGTTGATGGGTTCTTTGAGAGGATGGCCTTTGCGAAAGGCCAAGATGTATACACCTTTAGTGAGGAAATGTTGGATGATGTAAGGTCCATGCCATAATGACTCGAATTTTTCATGGCCAAGGATATCATGATCGATATTGTAAGAAAGGATGAGGTCGCCTTCATTGAATGATCGAAGGTTGACATGTAAATCAAAGGTGGCCTTCGACCTGCAAGATACCAGATATACAAAATATGCAGAACAAAAATAAAATGCTAGAAATGGCAGAATAACAGTAAAATATCCAACATAATCTCCACAATAACACAGAAATGATATAAGAACAACAATAGAAATAGCACTTTGATTCAGAAAGCAATGTTCACAGGCCTCTTCGAGGGGGAAACCTCCAATCGAGTAGTGCTTTGTTACAATAATCTCCAAGCTAGGGTTTTCATACCCTCGACCCTTAT
>SNQJ01S0010202.1:193286-203804 GCA_010110895.2 Picea sitchensis | reverse complement strand
CAGTTGTTAGATAGATTGTATTATGTTTTGTTTTATGTTTTCTGTTAACCCTTGCTGCCACAGATGTTCTGCCTTGGTGAACCCAACAGGGCATGCAGAGCGGTCTCCATTTTGCTCACCTGGTGACAGATTGACCGCGAACAACCACTATCAAGATCAAATATGATGATTCGAGTGTTAGCAGGGTAAACTACCCCCAGGGCAGAAAGTAATGACGTATGTTGAGTAGGAAAGGTTTGAAGGACTTCTAAAATTGACATGGTAACGAGAGATTGTGCCAAGTCATCAACCAAACTATAATTGTGGGCCGCCCTAGCCTGAGGGTTGTTAACATTCCGTCACAATGGGATGCGAGAAATATGAAGGATTAACTCAGTATTAGGGTGTGGACTCATCAAAGGTGGTCCATTTTTTATTGTGGTTGGTTCCGAGGTAGTGGGATTAGAGTCGGGGGGTACGTTGTATTGACAATTGCGCGTTTGTAGAAGAACGTCTTCCTCGCTAGTGAGGAGGATAGTGTGATCTGTAGAAGTGCTTGGGTTTGGATACTGTCCCATCTATGGTGGGGAAGGTTGCATCTCCTGTTGGGTGTTCATCACCCCTTGGTGTGGAATGGGATTTTGCAGTACAGTTGGGGTTGGTTGTTGCACATATTTTTGAGGGGCCTTCTGAGGGGCAGCCGGTGCTTGGGGACGTGGTCCATTCCAAATCCTTTCATCCATTTGAATTCAGCAATTTGAGGGCAATGGTGAGTATAATGGCCATACTCGCTGTAAAGGGAACAAGGGAAGTTTTTCTGAAGATTTTTGTTATTATTCCCTTGGAGTTTTTTATTATTGCCCCCTTAGGGGTTCTGGTTCCCCTGATTCTGGTTTCCCCCAACATGTTGGTTCTGTTGGGGGTGATTCCCTCCTAGTCCTGGATTATTATTGTTTCAGTTTTTTCCTTTATTTTTGGCATTATTCGACTGATGGGTCGGATTTGCTGTATTCAGTTGTTTGAAATTGTGGACTTGTTGAATGGGAGAGGGATGAACAAAGTTAACCCCAGTGTGTGGTTGTCCTTGTGGAGAAGCAATGGGCTGGGGAGGACCAGGAAATGATAGGTATGGATGATGTTGTGGAAATGATCCGTAAGGTACATAGGAAGACGTGGCACTTTCACTAGTGCTTAGGGTGTAAGCAGAGGTAGAGGTGTTTCCATAACTATATTGAATAGGCAGGCACATCATGGGTGATGACAGGGGTCCGCTTATGGGTGGAGGGAGGGAAACAAGGTATGGTTGTTGATAAGGGGGAGGAGGGTAGTAAGGATTTCCTCCATATACTGGTGGATATGGGGGTGTACCATACATAGTTGGTTGTGGGGGGTATGTATTGTGATGTAATGTAGTACCAATCAATCCATATGCAGAGTGAGACATCCTAGGTTTGTCCTAGTCAAATGGGACGGGTCTTGGGGCATCAGGTAGTACCGTATATAAGTATCCTGACTATGAATAAATGATTTTGAATTGTTGAGCCTTGCCAATGGCTTCTTCTTTAGACTGGGGGAAGGTGGTGGCCACATCCTTGGCAAGAAGGGAAACAAGTGATTCGAGAAACTAATTGAGGCATTGTTGCTTGGTGGATTTGGCTTTGCATAGACTGTGTCACCGACACCATTCGTGAATGTGGTCAGCGATGTGTGTAGCAGAGGTTTGTTTAAACTTTGAGAGAAGTTCAAGACCATTGTCATGATGGATTGGTAGTTGAAAGAATGTAAAAAATAATTTGGCCAAAGATTCAAAGGTCACATGGGACCCAGATTTGTCTTCTACATACCACTCGATTGATGGGCCAGTGAGTGTGCGTTGAAATAACCTCAATCAGATGGATTCGTCCATGATGTTGTTTGAAGAGCACCATAAGTGGAAGGTCATGATATGGTTGGCTGGGTCATCTCCCACTTTTCCTTCAAACTTCAGGATGTCTGAAGGGGGTTTGGTAGGCATTGTATTCCATGTGGGGTCGTGTAATATAGGATCATTGGTGAGCTTAGTCATATCTAGTATGTTGAGGGAAGCCAAGTAAGGCATTTGGGATGGCGGTGGAGGATTAGTTCCAGCCATGGTGTGAGTGTTTTGTGTGCCTGACCCTTGAGGTGAGTAAGGTGGGGTTGTACTACCTCCTTGGGAAGAAGTCCCCCCCCCCCNCCCTGCTTATGTGTAAAGGAGAGAAAGTGGAAGGTTGACCTTGGGAAGTGGACCCAAGTAAAGTGGAAACAAGCAAATTTGATCCCAATACAGTATCACTCATAGGGGTGTGAGAAGGTGGAGTCGATGAGTTGGCAAGACTAGGAAATCCCCCTAGAATAGGAGGGAGATTTAGCAATCATCTGGAATGAAGGGGATTCTGTGGGTCCCCTATGATGTCCGACTAGTGAAGTAGATGTGTGCAAATGGTGATGAGAGCAATAAATGAACAAGAGTATTTACTATAATTTTTGAACCTTCACAATATATCTCATAATCACATGTAATCACAAGAGTATCATACAAAAATCAATTGAAAAAAAAGCATACATCTAAGTAGTTGGAGTTTGTCCATGTGGGAGAAAAAAGAAAACAAATGCACGTGTCCTAAAAGACGTAACGTCGTTCCTCTCAAAATATCAATGGACCTTCCAATAGCACTCAACATTGGGTTTTGAAGCCACCGAAAGAGGAAATAGTGAAGGGTGAAACAATCAGTTATAATGAGGGGTAGAGGGGGCATATCCCAAAAGAGCTGGTGATATTTCCCAATAGCCACACAAAATCCAATCAAGGTGCAATTGCAGCCCACAATTGCCACCTGGGTAGATTTCCTAAGATTTGGTCACTAGGTACCTCAGTCAAAGTGTGGCATTTAGATTTTCAGCCTCAGAAATGGGTCACGGGTTGGATCCCACCCAAGAGGTGGGTGCCTCAAGGGGGGACACACAGAACAACCGGACCTCAGCCTTTGACCCTACACGGGTATCTCCCTGCCTTATGGTGTTAGGAACACTTGACTTGGAGAATTTTAAAGTTCCCTATTTGACAACTTCTATTGTTTGAATATGTGAGAACTAGATAACGGGGAGTTATTTGGATTCCTATCCACGAAATCCTACCTAGACTAAAATATGTCTTTTGGCACCTCCTATGGAGGAAAACGTAGTGAGTTTTTAGAAAAAATTTAGATGTGGTTTGTTTGAGAGATTGGGGGTGTGAACCAATCTCGTTGAATTTAAGTGGGAGTGGATAGTTTCATTGAGAAAAGGGTGGGGCGTTTCAGGATCCCTTTGGAGGAAACTTACTTCAACCTCCACGATTCTAGGTGAAACTATGTGAGTGAGTAGTAAATTTGTGTGTGAATAAGTGAAAGTGTGCCAAATTTTTAATAATTTAGGTGTCACCTTGCTACCTGTGGACTTCGTGTGATCCTTACAAGTCTTGATTACCTAAGTTACTAAATGACATTGGTACAACCTTGCGGAATTTTAAAGTCCCTATAGAACTAGCATGTGGACATATGGGTCCTTACCAATCCTTTAACTCCCTAGTGTGATTTAATATAAAAACACTATCCTAGATTGTGGGCATGTGGGTATGTATGGGCCCGTTACAAAACCTTTAAACTTCCCTATTGATGTAATCTAAGAAAGTAGATTCAAAACTATCCTACCTTTGTAGCATGTGGGAATGTATAGGCCCTTACAAATTTAAGATGTGTTTGAAAAAGAAACTAAGAGGATTCCCGAGGGGGATGTTGTCCTTTCCTAAAGATTTTGTCTTTTAAGGGAGATGAAATTTCACCTCAATCATTTTTTTGATTCTCAAGATTGCTCTATGGCATAAGAGAAGAGCATACTCAATAATTGACGTTCAATTTCTAGTTCCAGTTTAAGTGGTTTATATATGTGATAGAGAATGATTCCAACTTAACTTTAATCAAAGAAATCCATCCATGTGGAAAAATTAAATCAAAAAGAGGATAAATATAGATTTTAACCCCCCTAAGTGCCTATGTTTTGACTAACCCTTCATGTGGAGAGGGAATCTAAGTGTGGTGCATATTACAATTTGCATAGAATCAAGCTTAATAAGGCTATGGGACTTCAACAGATCACATAAACCCTTACAATGTATGATTTTCTGGATAGATGTGTGGGTCGCAGAGTAGATAGAGGCGCATTTGGTGCCAATGTGCAAATCAAAAATGACCTTTTGATGCAGGTGCACAGAATGCGCTGAGGAACACAGTGAGTTTGGTGCATGTGCTTGGAAGATGCGCCTGTGGGTTAAAAAACCCATGCACTTTCTGTAACACAGCTGGAAAGAAAATTTCGAATGAAATTCTCTCAGCTCGGCTCCGAATTTATCTTTTTGCAGGCAGGCATGGGCCGGTTATGGTTCCTGTAAGTTAAATAAACCAAAAAGAAGTGGTAAAACAACCCAAATGGGGAGGAAATTGATACCTATCCCCAGTGAAGTTGCCAATATGTTGTATCCTTTTTGTCACCTAAATGATCAAAAGAAGGACACTTACAGGTCCAATTGGGTTAGCTAGACAAGACAGAGATGAATGCAAGAGTTTAAAACATCAAGCATAAGAAATAAACAAACAACTTAGCTAATAACAATTAAAGAAACTAAAATAATGTGCATAAAGGAAATACAAGCAAAAATAAACAACATTCATGCCACCAATGGATAAGTTGTATTAGTGGGAAAACACCAAAGAGAAAGGGAGACTTATGGGTCCCCTCTTCCTCCAAGGGAGGGCTCTTGAACCCCCAATGATTGAGCTCTTCTTGCAAATAGAAAACTAGAAGAAAATGGTGAAGAAATCCAAAGCTCGTTCACTCAAGAGGTGATGTGAATTCTAAATGATATGATGCTTGTATGCTCTAGTGAGGAAAGAGGTTCCTCCAAGAGAATATAGGCAACATAATAACACATATGAATTATTGAAAATGTAGTGCACCCATGGCCTCTTTTTATAGCAAAGTTTTGAGGCATTATTCAACCATTCCTTAGTGTCAACAAGGGTGTCTTTAGGGCACCCTTAGGTCTTTGACCATCCCCCCACTTGGATTCAGCTCAGATTTGGGTGTCAAATTGACTTGGGAGATGAACTAGAATTGGGTGGAAGGCCAACCAAAATCATAAATGCGTCATTCTGAGGTATGCACGGATATTTGCATCCACAGTCGTGCATCGGGCACATGTGCTCTTTTCCGGCGTTTTTGACTAGAACACGTGCATGTGCTTCCTTTGTATCCTTAGCGCACGCTGATTTTATAACCAGTTGTATAGTTTTGTGCCCTTTGGAAATGCACTTTTGAAGTTGTGGGTGAACTAGTAGGTGTTTGGAGATGATAGATTATTGTAACCATTGATGGATGAAATTTCAATGATAAAAAGTACAACTCATCGATCGGTGTTATTGTAAACACCTTTTTATTATATAACAAGCATGGATTTATTTCAAATTAAAATTTAATTTCCTAAGTTTTTTTTATTTTTAGTAAAACTTTATTTCTAAGAGGTAAAAACAAAATAATAAAAGTTGAAAATTATAAGTGTTCTAATAGAAAGGATTGATTACGTCAGTGCAGTACAAAAGGGACAAGACGCCAAAGAGCACGGTATTCAGGTGCTAATGGGTAGAAGCATCGATTGGAATAGGAAAGCAGACGAATATTGAGTAAAGATGACCCAGGAACCTCAACAAGAGATACAGAAGAAGTGGGTCGAGTGAAAAAAAGGCTGGGAAAAGATTAAATGGGAGATAAAAAGCATCAGCCTCCCAGAATTTGTTTCACCCAAAGACTTTGTCGAATTGCATCACATAGTCAAGCGACATGTAAAACAAGACTTGGCATGGACAGCAGAGATCACACAGGTGACAAGCATGGTGCCAGGACAAATACAAAAATTTATGGAGAATCTAATCAAGGCTCGTGCAGTTCTATAATGGTTGAGTATTAAAATAGTCAAATACAGAGAATGGGCAGTAGAAGTGAAAGAAATTCTTTCATCCCCGATGGACCAGCACAGGTTCCCCATATACAAACACATGCGAGGATCTCTTCATCAAGTGGTAGGATTATGAGAAGAGCCATCCACTCCCTATAAAACCATGAGATGATTCTAAGAGAACAAAGAGATCAAGCGCCACATGGCGATATTTTTTTTTAATTAACTTGCACTTGTAGTAGATATTTTTAGTTAGTGATTCATTATAAATAAATGGATTGACCTTTTAGCAAGGGTCAATGTTCTTGTAAAGACTCTCATTTTTGGAATTGTAAAGAACTATTTCTGAACTACCTTAATTGAGAAAGTCATGTTAGGACTATAGACAAAATTTTGTTTTTCATTAATGGGTGTTATGTGATTGGATTGAGGAGGAATTACTTCCAACTTTATTTTAGTATTTGATGTTGTAATGAGTAAGAGCTTCTAAATCTATTGACGAGTTATTTGTTTCAATATTTTTTGCAGTTCTTGTTCTTAATTATGGAAGGAAAATCATTGTGTTAATGTGTGATAAATGTTAGAGCTAAGGAAACTATTTTTATTTCCATCATATTATTGCATGTGTAGTTTCTTACGATAATTGTATCTCAATCAATAATTGAAATACCAGCAAGTTAATGTATTAGTACTAGGCTTGTAACATGTGTGAATATATTTTTCTGCATGCTTGAGCACGAGGGTTATCCCAAGCTCAACCTTCTTCAGTAGCTAAGATGTCCTTCCACCAATTTGTTTATACCAACATGCATCATTTTATCAGACTCATCTAATAAAAAGAAAAGACAAAAAATAGAACATTTAAACTGAAGGAGGAAATTTCATAAGAAGATATCATGTCAATCACTATGTAAATCCCATCGATAAACTAGCCAGATCGAAATATCTGGAGAACCATTTGACCATCAAACATTGCAAAGTCAAATTGGGACTCTAAGGAAGGTTTGGTTCATGTTGTTGAGTTAAATGGATTTAGTACCCCTCAATAGAATTGGCACTAGAAGGAGGGCCTGAAGAATGAATGGCTAACAACGTTGTTGATATAATATCTCTCATGGCCTACAGATTCAAAACAGCCCACATGCATTGCTAGTCAATCTCAAGACATCCCACATATTGAGAGTACTCCTGAAATGAGTAAATCACCCCAGAACGAGGAAGAAAATATATTCCCTAAAATACCGTATTCTCTTCCTCACGAGGATTTGAACCAATTTAGAAGAATCACAAGACCTTATTCTCAGTAAATTGGATCATTTCCCTTATCCCTGTTACTTCCTCATAGAACAAAAGTAAGCAGACTGGTGGTCAATACCCCTGAGAAATTTTTTGTTCACATAGTAGAAGACCTAATAGATTTTTCCCTCACTGAGATCAAACAACCCCTTAAGCTAATCCTCAAAATGTCAGCTAGTAACTACTCTAAACCGGATGATTTCCAATCTAAATAAGAAGGGTTTAACTCATATCACTCAGTTTAACTCAGATCACATGGAGGATAATAATGATAATAACAAAGAGAGAGGCAATACACCTCCAAATAACCAACCTTGGTTGGCCAGAGATGCTTTGGAAATCCCAGGACGAATACATAACCTCCCTCGACATCTAGAAAAATGACTTCCCAAGTTTGACCGTGAAACCTCTGGATTGCCTAAAGACCATATTAAAATTTCATACTAGTAATAAGATTGATGAACATACAACATGAGGACATAGTTTTTATATCGTTTCCCTATACTTTTGAGAGCTCATCCTTGACTTGGTATTTTAACTTGCATGTAGGGTCCATAACTAGTTGGAAGAAGTTTCAAAAGGATTTCTTAGACAAATTTGCAGAAGAAACGACCATAGAAGCTTTGATGGTTGAACTCTTCACTTCCACCATGAGTTCAAAAGAGAAGGTTAAATACTTCAATCAACGTTTTACCACTATCTTGAATAAATTTCAACCCGAAGCTAAACCTACCCAGGAGTTGCAAATTGAGGTATATGTTAATTCTCTCCATGCATATATTTCTATGTTTGTGAAAAGGGTTTCCAAACATACCCTAGCTGAGAATTTCAAGGAAGCCAAAACGATTGAATTCTAAATGAAGGGATGCAAAGAGGGCCAGGTCTCACTAGTTAAGAAGGAAGTTCAGCCTCCACCCAAGAGAGGATTGCTGCTGACTAGATATCCGGGAAAACAAACAGAAAAGGCCCCAAAAAGGGAACAGGAAACATAGAATACCTACAACAAATGAGAAAGAAACTCTCGAATGAAATAGAGAACATGAATACAAGTGTCGGGGAAGGAAAACAAGGTCAAAGGCCCTATAAACCCTTTTTCAAGAGAAACCCACCTTTCAAAGAGATTAAACCTCCCCCGGCCAACTTAAACATCAATCTGGGTAATGCAGCCTCCGAATTTGTTTGTACATATCATCAAGAAAAATATTCTGAAAGAGACTTTCCCCAATGGGTGCATGCTATGAATTTAATGGCCAATCGGTTCGTAGACAAAGTTTCCCTTACTGAACAATCAAGTGACTCAATGGTAAATATCTTTGATTAGGAGGAATTTGAGTCGTCGAAAGAAACAACCATGTTGGTGTGGGATCCTAACTTGTCAATGCCTTCCGAAGATATATTTGAGGTCCAAGAACCACCCGCTAAGGTTTTGGCTATGAAAACATGAAGTAAGGGTCAACCGGTCTCAAATGACCTTACCCTTGTCCAAACTTCGAGAGGAAAACAAACAACCGATCACCTGAAAGCACCTTTTGTCTCCCAGATAAATCCTATAAACATCCATACACGGGAGTCACCCAAGCTAGACTACAACATAGTAGAAGACTTAAAAAAGTTGAAGGCTAATGTGTCAGTCATGGACATGTGTAGAATTCCCCAGCAAAAGAATTTTCTATTACAAGCCTTAAAGTCAATAGAAGCCCCTATAACAAGCACTGACCTGGAGGAGGCCCCAGAAATTTGTTCAAGTAATTGACATCATTGTGGTGGATATACCAGAAGCTTATGGACTGTTACTTAGTCGATATTGGTCCGAGAAGTTGAATGGATACTTTAGCACAAACTAGGCTCAACTCTGTTTTCCATTAAAGGGACATGAAAAAATGATTATGATCGATAGGGAAAGGTATCTCAAACACATTGTCACTGATTTAGAATCCTTCAACGAACCCTCATCAGCAGATTTCCCTGTGCTAGGAAACTACTCCTGCGATTATGATTTCATAAATTTCTCCTCTCTCTCATCTGATGCACCTCTCACTCAAAACTCTGAAATGTATTTTCAAGTAAATATACTGGTAGTGGTGGAAGAAAGGCTCTTCTGTCAAGAACCTCTGTTGGAAACCACAGACAAAGTAGGTGGAGGGGAGGAAGTAACTAGGCATGAAGAAATTGATGATTTGTTCTCACAAGTTTGGACCCTGTACTTTGATGGGTCTAAATTGCAAGAAGGGTCGGGAGTAGGATGTATCCTCGTTGACCCAAAAGGGAAGCGAAATTTTGTGTCCTGCAGACTAGAAATTGAATGCACTAATAATATTGTCGAGTATGAAGCTTTGGTGCAAGGACTAAATAAAGTCATAGACTTAAACTTTAAAGAACTAAAATTTTTTGGGGACTCTAAAATTATCATCAGGAAAGTAAATAATAATATACATTGCAACTCACCCCACCTAAGGAATTATCAATAGGAAGTGTATAGGGTAATAAAACATTTTGAGGCCTTTAATTGTTAGAATATAGAAGATGGTGTGCTTGTTTTACCATTGATGATACCTTTTCCACCCAACCATAGGCTGAAGCCTCCCTCCGAGCACCTTAACCTTGACTGAGAATTCCTTCGGAAGCAAACCCTAGGCTAGATAGCCAAACAGAGAGTAGTGCATCAATCCCCAAGGATATTGCATCACAAAAAGCTAATCAGATAGTCCAAACCCTAGCCAAGAGATATTCAATCCAATACTGAGAACCAGTTGCTACTGCAGCTGCACCTGCAACCCTCCTCCAAACCTACGCACCAGACTGCAACTGCAGTGCACACCAACTGGGAAACTATAATTCTGAGATGCTGCAAATGAGAACTAGCGCCCTGTATTTATAGTAATCCTGCCAGTTTTTTGGGGGCCGACTTCTCCTTCTGGGTATGTGTCTGTTCAGTATATTATTATTATTTATGGCCGACTTCTTCTCTTGGAGGCTAATAGCCTAATATAAATTATCTTCTTGAGCCGAAAAGGCTTCTAGGGTTATTAGCCAACTCATTAGGGTTTCTCTTGCTTCCCAGAGTCTTATATTCTCATCAGGTTCACACATGGGGGTAAATACCTCCCGAAGCTACCATAATATTAACACTCCCTCCTAGCTAGAGAGGTATTTACAGGTAATGGACTTGAGCACAAAACATACCATTTACCCGGTAGCATCAATATAGTCATCTAGACTATTTCATGACTAGATCA
>SNQJ01S0010202.1:137949-191653 GCA_010110895.2 Picea sitchensis | reverse complement strand
CCCTAAGGAATGACTATCTTGGACTATTCCCCACCCTGGGCCATTCTTCCGACACTAAACAAAGTGTAACCTGGAGAGAATGAGTCTTCCCTCGAGGAATAACTGTCCTTGATTGTTGAGCCTGGACTATTCCCCACCCTGGGCCATTCTTTCGACACTAAACAAAGTGTAACCTAGAGAGAATGAGTCTGTCCTCGAGGAATAACTATCCAGACCATTCCCCACCTTGGGCCATTCCCTCGACACTAAACAAAGTGTAACCTAGAGAGAATGAGTCTGCCCTCGAGGAATGTTTGTCCTGCATCAACCTCCAAAATGGACGATTCTTCAAAACTGCTCGCAACTGTGAACTTCGAAAGAATGACTGCCCGGCGAGGTGGACCATTCTACTTGACCACTACTTAGAGTGACTGCCAAGAAGAATGATTGTCCTAGACCACTCCCCATAATGGGAAGTCGTTGTCTATGATACATCAGCAATCAGTCTGCCTCCCATGTTAGCTACAATGGGAAGTCACTGTCTGTCAGAAATCTCAATCCACTTTTTGAACATGAAAGCATCTGTCCAATTTGGACTATTTTTCAATTACAAGGATAAATAATATTTTCAATGCTCCCTCCTAACTAGAGAGTTATTCCAATCACAAAAATAAATGTTTGCGTACCTTCTTCTAGTTTGGAGAGTCTTCCCTTCTAGCTAAGAGAGTCATTTCCACGAGCTCTAGCTTGAGTATGCAAGTCCTTTCATCTTGAATAGAGGTTTTACCAAAATGTATGCTTGTCTGCTCATCTGTAGAGATATGTATTGGAGAAAATCATTTTCTCCCTTCTGGACTTTATCATGGATAATGTAATGCTTGTACTGTAGTTTGGAACACTGTGAAGAATTAATGTAGATCTAAACAATAGAGTATATCATAGTTGGAGAACTGGAACATATCCATGTGGTACTTCTTCTGTCATCATGAGATCTGATCTTCTGTGTAGTCATCTTGATGTTATAAGAAATCTTCACCATGCTTCTGCTATGCACTGGAGGTTCTCCGCCAATTTGTCTTCTTTTTATCTACATACAGGAGTCTCTTTCTGGTATGCCTCAAAGTCTTGAGATTTCTCTTTATACTTTCTTTATTCGATTTCTCTGGAAAACATTATTTTCATTCGTCTAATGTAGAATTCTGAATCATTGATGTTGTAGATGATATAATGACTTATATAGAGATAAGTCTAGTGTACTTGGTACAATCAATCATCATAGTCTTCTCCCTCCATCTAGGAGAACCTCTAGTTCTGGATCTCGCAATGCTTTCATTCATAAGTCTTATGTACATTGTTCTTCATCACGACTTTCAGTTCTTCTGCTTGATTGTTTTTAGTTAGTTCATATCATGTTGGTAATCTTGTGATTCTTGATACAATGACTGGTTGTTCTGGTTCTTCTTTCTTGGAATCTTCATGTTCTTTCTTCATGTTCTTCTTTAGCTCTTGGGTCCATGGAGTTTCTTATAGATTCCATGCCCTAGAGATTCCACTTCTTACCTTCAACATAGGATCACGTATCTGGATGGACAACCAAGAATACTTTAAGGCTTCTAAGTAGGTCTTCTTCTGCTGCCGAACTGAACACGTGTTGTCTTTCATGACTGCTACCATGGATATATACATTTCATCACCTTCAGTGGAACATAGGATTAGCTCCCTCCTGATCCTTGCTTCATGTATAAGTGCATATAATCTGCTCCATTCGTCTAACTGAGTCCATGCTTCCGTCTTCGTCCTTATTGTCTTCTACAATATATAATTGGTTCTCTCTGTCTAGCAGAGTCAACGCTTCCATCTTAGTTGTCATCATAAGTCTTTCTCCAATTTCTCTTGATGTCTGACTTCTAAGTCTTTTCAAGATTGATTTTGATTTCGGCTTATCTTGTAATCGCTTTCACATGATATATTTCATTCTTTCATGTGTAATATCTAATGATAACTCTTTTCATCTTGTTTGTTCTTTCATAGGTATAGTTCTGTTTGGAACACAATATTTTCCAAGAGATAGATATGCAAGATATGTACAAAGACGATGCAAGCAAGATATGTNTGTATGCTTATCTTGCTCATCTGTGGAGATATGTATTGAGAAATCATTTTCTCCCTTCTGGACTTTATCATGGATAATGTAATGCTTGTATTGTAGTCTGAAACACTGTGAAGGCTTCATGTAGATCCGAACAATAAAGTATATCATAGTTGGAGAACTGGAACATATCCATGTGGTACTTCTTATGTCATCATGAGATCTGATCTTCTGAGTAGTCATCTTGATGTTATAGGAAATATTCACCATGCTTCTGCTGTGCACTGAAGGTTCTCCACCAAGTTGCCTCCTACTTATCTGCATACAGGAGTCTCTTTCTGGTATGCCTCAAAGTCTTGAGATTGTTCTTCATATGCTCTTTATTCAATTTCTTTGTAGAACATTATTTTCTTTCATCTGATGTAGAACTCTAACCCATGGATGTTGCAGATGATATATAATGACTCATGTAGTGATATGTCTGGTGTACCAGAACAAGTAATCATCATAGTCTTCTCCCTCCATTTGGGAGGATCTCTGGTTCTAGATATTGTAATGCTTTCATTCATAGGTTTTCCATACACTGTTCTTCATCACGACTTTTAGTTCTTCTGCTTGATTGCTTTTAGTGAGTTCATATCTAGCTGGCAATCTTGATACAATGGCTGGTTGTTCTGGCTTCTCTTTCTTTCTTGGAATCTTCATGTTCTTTTTCATGGTTTTCTTTAGCTCTTGGGTCCATGGAGTTTCTTATAGATTCCATGCCCTAGAGATTCCACTTCTTACCTTCATCATCAGTTCACGGATCTGGATGGACAACCAGGAATACTTTAAAGCTTCTCTTCGAAAAGGTCTTCTTCTGCGGTTGAGCTGAACATGTACTGTCTTTTCATGGCTACTACCATGGATATATATATACTTCATCATCTTCAATGGATCATAGGATTATCTCCCTCCTAATCCTTTATTCATGTAAGAGTGCATATAATCGTCTCCCTTCATCTGATAGAGTCCATACTTCCATCTACATCCTTATTGTCTTCTATAATATATAATTGGCTCTTATTGTCTGACAGAGTCCACGCTTCTGTCTTAGTTTTTGTCATAAGTATTTCTCCAATTTCTCTTGATTTTTGACTTCTAAGTCTCTTCAAGATTGATTTGGCTTATCTTGCAGTAGCTTCCACATGATTTGTATTTCATCCTTTCATGTGTATTATCTAATGATATTCATTCTTATCTTGTTTTTCTTCCATAGGTATAGTTCTTCTTGGAACACATTGTTTTCCAAGAGATAGATATACAAGATATGTACAAAGACAATGCAAGCAAGATATCTACAAGAAATAAGAAGAGTGTTGTTACCTTTTAGTAGAAGAAGTCTCTTCCATCCTGCTTAGTCTTCTTAGTAGGTTCCTTTTCTTCGGCAATCGATTCTTCATGTTTCTTCTTCCTTTTCTTTAGCTCAGGACACTGATTCTTATAGTGACCGTACTTCTGACAGTTGAAGCATTGTATTTCTAAAATGTCTTTCTCTTGATTTGGCTTCCTCCTTGAACCAAACTTCCTTTTGTTTCTGAAGTTCTTGAATCTTCCTGTGAAGACTTGATCATTGTACTTCTTTTAGGGTCTCTCTTTTGCATTGATCCTTGATTCTTCTTGAGCACAGCAAGTCCAAAGTTCTTCAAATGTTGGGTACTCCTTCCTTGTGTTCATGCTTGTGGAAAATGCATCCCATGTCTTGGGAAGACCATTGAGTACTATGTTCACCAATTCCTTTTCTGAAGTGATCTCTTCAATAGCTTGTAGTTGATCTCTTAACTGGGAGATCCTTACAAAGTATGATGTTATGCTTTTGTCATCATTCATCTTCATGTCATGGAGCTCATTCTTCAGACTCATAACTTGTCCAATGTTTCTAACTGAGAAGAGATTTGTTAGGGCATCGTACCTCTTCTTTGATGAGACAAGATGGGAGATATAGGGTATCAAGTGGTCTTTTATGGAATCCACTATGATACTCATGGCATTGATGTCAACATCTTTGAACTTCTCCATAGATGCAATGTTTTGCGGTTCCTTCTCTTCTCCTTCTTTAAACTCTAGCTTCACGATCTTCCCTTTCACAATATCCAGCACTTTATTATTATCAAGGATGAGGTCAATCATTGTCTTCCATGATCTGAAGCTAGAAGCTCCATCTAACTTGTTCTCAAACTTCATAGAGTTCATCATGGCTTGCTTGACTTGGTCAAACCCTAGATTTGACCAGAAATCCAAACTTCACGTCTTGGCCTTCTAAGAGTACCAAGAGATGCATTGAGCTAGGTTGCACTGATCTATCCATAGATTAGGTCAATCACGTCACTTAAGGGGCCTCGACAAGAGGTTTAGGGTTTCTGCAACTGTTTCTACTAGTAACCCTAGCTGCAGTGCTTTTGGAAACTGCTCCTGCTAGTAACCCTAGCAGCAGTTCCTCAACGAGCTCAATGTCTAGCGGATATGTTTCCTTCCAGCGTTTTAGGCTGACTGAAGGGGTGTGGGCCCATAACCTGTTAGAATATAGAAGATGGTGTGCTCATTTTACCATTGACGATACCTTCATCACCCAACCATAGGCCGAAGCCTCCCTCCGAGCACCTTAACCTTGATTGAGAATTCCTCTGGGAAAAAACCCTAGGCTAGATAGCCAAATAGAGAGTAGCGCATCAATCCCCAAGGATAGCGCATCACAAAAAGGTGATCAGATAGTCCAAACCCTAGCCAAGAGATATTCAAGCCAATATTGAGAACTAGTTGTTGCTACAGCTGCACCTGCAACCCTCCTCCAAACCTGTGCACCAGACTGCAACTGTAGTGCGCACCAACTGGGAAACTGCAATTTTGAGATGCTGCAAATGAGAACTGGTGCCCTGCATTTATAGTAATCCTGCCAGTTTTGTTGGGGCCGACTTCTCCTTCTAGGTATGTGTTTGTTCAATATATTATTATTATTTCTGGCCAACTTCTTCTCTTGGAGGCTAATAGCCTAATATAAATTATCTTCTTGAGCCAACAAGTCTTCTAGGGTTATTAGCCAACTCATTAGGGTTTCTCTTGCTTCCCAGAGTCTTCTATTCTCGTCAGGTTCACACGTGGGGGTAAATACCTCCCGCAGCTACCATAATATTAACATTAATATTATAATGGTTCCCAGGACAAAGAATACTCTTGTTGACTCTCTAGCCATTGTTGCCTCAAGGCTATCCCCTTTAGAAGACTATGAATCCTCCAGGTTCACTGTGGAACTACTCTACAAACCATCAGTGACCAGCAATATTTCTAATTGGAAGGTATTTGAAGGAGATGAACAGATTATAGACTTATTAACCAATCAGGAAAATTTTAAAGACCTAGCTATTGACGATGAATTATTCCAAGAGAAACTAGTAGGAACTTATTCCCATGAACAAAGAGGTGAAACATATCACTCTAGTAACAAACCAAATTTTCACACGATACCGAGAGGGGTAGCCAATTTGGAGAACCTTTTCGACCTGAGGGAAAGATTTAAAGGGTCAACAAACACAAAATCAAGGAGTTCATATCCCATATACGAGACTATAAATCTAGGAACCCTAGAAAATCATAAGAATATAAATCTAGGAAAGAGTGTGTCCAGAGAAGAAAGGAAATCCTATCTTAAACTTTTTAGAGAATATCAATATGTCTTTGCATGGTCCTACCAAGAATTGAAAACTTATGACACTCGCATTATTCAACACGCAATCTTGTTGAAATTTGGAGTAAAACCCTTTCAATTGAAGCTCAGTAAGTACCACCCATATTTTGGAACCCCTCATGTATCAAGAGCTAAAGAAATTATTAGATGTTAATATTATCTTTCAAGTTAGACATTCTTCCTGGGTAGCAAATTTGGTTCCTGTCAGGAAAACGTCTGGGGAAATTTGCTTGTGTGTAGATTTCATAAATCTTAATAGAGCATCAGAAAAGGATAACTACCCATTCCCACCGATGGAATAGCTCTTGCAAACTGTGTCTAGTTCCGATATTTTCTCCCTTCTAGATGGTTGTTCAGGCTACAACCAAGTTCTAGTCTCAGAGGTAGACCAATTGAAAACTACCTTCTGAACCAAGTGGGGAACTTTTTCTTATAAACGCATGCCCTTTGGGTTGATTAACATAGGAGCAACCTTACAAAGGGATATGGAAGTATATTTTCATGGATTGATTAACATATGTGTATTAGTATACTTGGATTGATTAACAAATGTGTAGTAGTATTCCTTGGGCTACCTTCACATACCGTAAACTCCCTTTTGGTCTCAAGAATGTTGGTGCAACTTTTCAATGCACTATATCTTATGCCTTTCATGATATTAATCACATTGTACAACCTTACCTAGATGACTTACTGGTGCATTCCACGTGTCATCAAGATCACTTGGCACACCTATGAGCCATTTTCCTACAATGTTGATATTATCGCATACGATTGAATCCACATAAATGTGTTTTTTGTGTGGATTCTGGAAGACTTCTCAATTTTATTGTTTCTACACATCGGATTAGGGTGGATCCTTTTAAGGTTGAAGCTATTATCAATTTTCCTCCTCCTTCTACCTTACACCAACTCCAAAGTTTGCAAGGGAAGGCAAACTATTTACGTCGATTCATTCTCAATTATGTCGAACTAATGAAAGGTTTCACTTGACTTCTTAAGAAGATTCATGATTTTGTATGGGACGACACTGCCAACAAAGCCTTTGGAGCTTTGAAACTTTCCTTAACTTGTACACCACTTTTATTGTCCCCCAATTATAGTCGATGTTATTTATTATACTTGGTTGTTTCGGACTCTACCATAGCCATGGTTCTAGTCTAAGAGGATGATTTCCATGATGAGCATGTTATTTACTATTTGAGTCAGAGTATTATGACCACTAAAACTAAATATATGCATGTGGAGAAATTGATCTTGGCGGTTGTTCAATATGTTAAACATTTTTTTCATTATATCTTATTACACAAAACCACAATTATTTTTTATTGCAACCCTATGCAACATATCCTTGCACGACAATTGTTGGGGGGGAAATACTCCAAATGGATAGTGATTCTCCAGGAGTTTGATTTGGAGTTTGAGCGAGCCAAGTCAAACAAATATTTTTTTTTATTCCGATTTGATATGTGACCTTCCCTCTGTTGATTAATTGGGTTGGTTTTCATTGATGTCAACCCTTGAATAAAGTCTGGTAGAAAATTTCGATATCAAAAAGGTTTGGGTAATTTTCCCAAGTTTGTTTGATGGATAATGGTATGAGTTTTGATATATTTGCAGGTAATAATATTCTAGATTGATATTACATGTCATGCCATTTTCGGTGGTATGTGGAACGTCACATAACTCCTCACGGTTAGAGAGTTATGGCAATGTGAAGTTAGAGAAACCTCATGCATCATCTAGAAGCCCCAAAAGGTCAAAGTAGTCAAAGTGTTTGCAAAGAAGAAATTATTTGAATAATACAGTGAAGTTGTGAGTGTATTATAATTCAAAGTGGAAGCAAAATAAATTATTTAAATAATAAATTTAATGGAGAACTTACTAATTATGGAAAGTGGTTAAGTTAAGTGGACAAGTGGTTATAAGTGGGTTAACCCTAAAATAAGGAAAGTGGTTTAAGATGGTTAAAAGGTAACCCCTTGAGGATTTTACATGAAAGTATAAATAAGAGGCAAAGGTCTCTCATTTAATAACCTATTGAATATCATTGAATATCTATTTTGTGAAAGGTTATTTGGGCAGGCATTAGTGATAGAGAAAAGTGTGACAAAAAAAGTGCGGCAAGAAAAGTGCGGCATAAAAAGTGCGGAAGAAAAATCATGGTAGGAAAACCGTGACAAAAAAAAGTGCAGCAAAAAAATCGCAACAAGAAAAATGAGACAGGAAAAGTATGACAGGAAAAGTGTGGCAGAAAAAGTGTGGCAAGAAAATCGCGGCAGGAAAAGTGCTGCAGAAAAAGTGCAGCAGGAAAATCATGGCAGGTAAAGTGCAGCAAAAAAACTACGGCAGGAAAATAATGGTAGGAAAAGTGCGGTAGAAAAACTACGACAGAAAAACCATGACAGAAAAATCGCGGCAGCAGAACGCTACAAGAAGAAAAAGGTATGGTTTCCATATGTGTAGTGTTGAATTTATGAATCAAGTTGAGGGTTTTCCTTGTAAATATGTTGGATGCCCTCTTGGAAATTTATGGCTTTCTGTAGAGTTGATCTAAGGAAGATCTATTGAAGTTTAGTATTGGTTCATGTTTGAGGGATTTTGGTTGAGGTATGTTGTTGAAGTTATTGGTACATATAGAGGTTGTATAACAGTGAGGTTCTAGCACATGGTTTGAGGTACAAACTTGTGGTATAGTGTTTGAGGTATATGTGATCATATCATATTGGTTGATGAGTATACAGTGACATGTTTCTCAGTGACATATTCAGTTTCTACAGTTGAGGTACATGTTGGGTACATGGTTGAGACAAGTAGTTGATGAGTTGGCACATACATGAGGTGTATAGTTGATGATGTTGGTACATATTTATGAGTCATAGTTTATGTGTATTTGATGCATGATTGGTACATATTTGGTTCATGGTTGATGCACTTTTTTATGGTACAAGTTGATTACAAGTTGTTTGGTACAAGTTGGTCCATGGTTGATGCACTTTTTATGGTATAGGTTGATTGGTACAGGTTTACTACAGTATATCTCACAATGATAGTGTGACAATGGTTCCATCATTCTACTTTTATTTCAGGGCAGTTGGACGGGGTAAGGACAGGTGGTTGTAGCCACCTTTCGGTTGTAGCCGGAGAACATAGGGGGTTGTATGCTCCTTCTGGTTGTAGCCAGAGAATTGGGGAGTTGGAGATTCCCTCAGGTTGTAACCTGAGAAATTGGGGGGTTGGAGCCTCCATCCAGTTGCAACTAGAAATCAAAGGAAGTTGGTGGTTCCAATGAATGTAATTCTTAAATACATATAAGAAAAAAAATCATGTGGTTTTCTCCGGCTTTGGGTATCCACATAAAAACACTAGTGTACTATGTATGTGTATGATTTCTCATTTGTTCATTTTTTATTTACTATGCAATTATTGGATGATAATGCTACATTTATATAACACTTTCATATTGTGGTTAGAAAATGATTGGATTACTCTATTACTGATTCNAAGTAATCCAACACCCTCAGCTAAGACAGAAATTGTGGAAGAAGACTCTTTTCTTGATGAGTCTCTCTTTTTGATCAGTTCAGATGATATATGGTATGGAGACATTATCATTTATATCCAAACCCAAAATTCCTGGCCTAATATTTCTTGTGTAGATCATCGTCAAATTTAGTATCAAGC
Source organism: Picea sitchensis (assembly GCA_010110895.2). Lineage (NCBI taxonomy): Eukaryota > Viridiplantae > Streptophyta > Pinopsida > Pinales > Pinaceae > Picea > Picea sitchensis. The sequence goes on along the minus strand of SNQJ01S0010202.1, from coordinate 182,180 downwards.
CTGTTAATATATTATCCTCGGTGATACCCTTTACCATCGTGGCATTGATTATGTATTTCGACAATGTCTAACCTATGATGAAGCCGAGAAATCTTTAATGACTATCATTTCGGAGAATTTGGCGGTCATATGTCTGGGTATGCCACTGCCCAAAATATCTTATGAGTTGGTTACTTCTGGCCTTTATTGTTTAAGGATTGTATTATTGTCGTTCATAAATGCCACGTTTGTCAAACATATAACAATAATATTTGATCACATCCTTCTCCTCATTACCCTATATTTTTTGTTGGTCCATTCTCTAAATGGGGCATTGACTTCATGACATGTAAACCCTCTCTCATCTAGAGGGCATGGATACATTATTGTAGTTGTGGATTATTTCACTAAATGGGCCGAGGTGATGCCTACATTTGATAATATCGGGAAAACTGCAACATTTTTCATATTAAATCATATTGTCACTAGGTTTGGTGTCCCTCAAGTCGTTGCCATTGACCATGGAAGCCATTTTCACAATTTCATAATGTCCGATCTTACCAATAAGTTGGATCTACGACATGAAAACTCAACCCCTTACTATCCACAAGCCAATGGCCAAGTTGAAGCAATCAACAAAGTTTTAACTACTATGCTTCAACGAATGGTAGGGATTCACAAGTCAAGCTGGCACATAATGATTTTTTCGGCATTATGGGCCTATCAGACATCCGTTAAATATGCCACAGGGTTCACGCCTTTCCAGTTAGTGTATGGTATCGAATCCATTTTGTTGATTTAATGTGAAATCTCGTCACTGAAACTAGTTGTCAAACTTCTCCCCAACACCACACCCGAAGAAGAACATCTCTTGTATTTAATGCAATTAGATGAGACTCGTCATAATGCTGCGTTAGTCATAGAAACTTAGAAGAAACATGTCAAATCCCAATACGAAAAACATGTGAAACCGCACATTTTTTCTAAGGGCGATTTAGTTCTCCTTTATTAACAAGATCGTGACTTATTAGGGACCGATAAATTCGAGCCCATGTGGCGTGGCCCTTATATCGTTAAAATACTATTGGAGAAAGGAGCTTACGAGCTAGTAGATTACGATGGAATCCCTTTGGTTGAACTCAAAAATGGGCTTTACCTAAAGAAGTACTATGCTTAAAGTGTTTTTCCATGAGTGCTTTGTATTTTAGTCTTTCATACTCTAGTGTGTGTGTTTTGTCGTTTCTTGTTCTTCCTTTATGCTGCTTACCTTTCCTTGTTCTTGGTTTCCAGATGTTGGCATTCTCACTACCCTATATCAACTTTGTTGATGGTGCTAGTCGCAGTATTCAAAATCTAACATCTCCTGCATGGGAAATCTATGCACCTACGGATCATTTGATCAGTCTATGTGGTATTTTCCTTGGTTGAGCAACTAATAATATTGTGGAATACAGTGCAAATATTGAGTTATTAACTTATGCCATTTCATTTGGCATCTGTCATCTAATTGTACGTCTCGATTTTCAACTAGTGGTGTTGCAATTGAGCAACGTTTATTCCATCTGAAGTCCTACATTGTAACGGGTATACTTGAGAATTTGCCTCTTGGAAATACATTTTGATTATATTGAATATCAACAAATTCCTAGATATCTAAACACATTAACAGATGCATTGGCTAATTATGTTTTACATAGACATTTGCGCCATTTTTAAATCCAAACACACATTTAAAAGACAAGTAAGTCGGTAGAAGTTTTATATTATAAGGTCAAAAGTTACAAAAAGTGTTTGTCCTAAGACCAAAATGTCAAAATGTTGAAGAACATGGCTTCATATACATATGCAACAAGGATGTTGCTCACTATAACAAACAAATGTGCATGCTACATGATGGAGCAGTCGACCAATGGATTCTGACACGCCAACTGTATGGCATTGGTAGCATCAAGGTAACTCGTCCATAGTGATTTCAGGGATGTTCATGGTCAATCCCTCAAGGTTATGTTTGATCTCCTCGATATCCTTAGCTTCTACCCCTCAACCCACCACTGCGCCTATCCCTCCATGTCTCTAGATAGGATATTATCCTGGAGGCCTGAAAGGTGCCACATCTGCATTGTTGAGAGCACTTGATTAGTCTCGGATACATAACAAAAAAAATTCATAATTAAAATACCAAAAACAACATATAATGAAAAAATATTTTTTACCTATATCTCCCCAGTGAAAACCCTTAGGTAATTCCAAGTCAGGATCTTCAAGGAATTCCATCCCAACATATGCATAGTCCTCAACCATGACAAGTTGATCCCTCAGCGACTGAAAGAAACTTGGACCATATGTAACGATTGGCACACCACCATGAAATGCCATCAAGTCTACCCATCTCTTCATTTGAGGATCTTGTGGAGTGGGTATTCCCCATTCCACATGTTGTAGGTGGAAAACAGGGACCCTCTATAGGGAGAAGGATACCAAAATAGATCCATACATGAATTGTTTCAATCGACCAGTCCTACACTTTGTCAACTGTTTCTTCATGTTTTTTAGAAGACCCTCGCACCAGTTGAAAACTTGGGGCTCCATACACTCGATAGCATACTGAAATTGGATCCGTAAAGCCATGTGAGGAGCCGCACTCCCTACCATACAAGTGATATTATAGAGAATAGTCCTCAAAGGAAATTCTTGAACATCCTTTATAGCAAGTTTTCCACTATTTTTCTCTATACCAAGTACGCAGTGATGTGATACATAATAATCCATGGGTTCACCACCGCCTCTGCTTCTCGATAGTGACACTTGAGAGCCTCGACGAGATAACCTATTCAAGAAGTAGATTTCATCAATATCTAGGGTAAGTGTATGCACCCCGACATGAAATGCTTGCGCATTAATGTCCCACATACGAACTAAGTATTCCAATAATCTTAATTGGGCCCTCATGCCCTACATTTTGAAAATTTTTAGCAAGCCATGCCTCTTAGAGTGCCATGATAGTGCCTGTATCATTCTCAACAAGAAATATTCCTCCTCATGCTATTTTTCCATCCATTTTATCATGATGACCAATGGAAACCTGCCAAACAACGATAAAAGATGATTTAGTTTATCAAATTTTGAAAATTAGAAGTTTTCTTAGCTATATCTCTCTTTCTAGATTTTGAGTTGTGGTCGTCGTAGGGGATATTTTTCCCACAGTGAGGTGTCATATTACCCCAGCTTTAGAACCCCTATGGTGATTTAGGATCATCGCAGTTCATGATAGGGACAACCTGCAATGGTCTCAAAGCGCAATCTCCCTTGGAAAATTGCCCATAACCCAAAATTTAACCATTAAAATTGAAAAAAAATACCATGAAAAGAGAGAGGGGAGGAAGAATACCTACTTCATAGAATTAACTCGAGAAATTGTCCACCAGGAGCTCCAAAATAGTCACTTGAAAATCACAGGAAAAAGAGGGTTTTGACACTATTTTGGTGAAAATGCAAATGAAATGGTAAATGAACTAGTTTTGACCTATTTTATTTACTTTTACCATTTTAATTTCAAATTAAATTAATTTTTAAATACTTTTACCTATTCCATAAACCTAATGAACTTTGAAAAGTGTCAATATTGCAGGTTGAGAGATCCAACGACCGGACTTTTGATATTGATCACCTGTTTTTGGTCGGTTTTGCGTGTTTTTATGTTGTATATATACTTTTAGGGTTTTTCAGGAAAAACTTTGAGCATGGTATTTATTCTTTCTCATGCTCTTGAAACTATGAGAATGTAATTGAGTAACCTTTTATCGTTTTTTTTGAACTCGTAATGGAAATACGAAAAATGAACCCTATGGAGTCTCCTTTAAGCTCTTTTCAAGCTCCTTAAACATGAAAATATAGTCAAGCGACCTTGTTATTTTCACTCATAAAAGTATTTGAATAAAATGTCTAATGAGCAATAGATTATCTATTTTTCGATCTCGTCAGATGAACTTGCGAAAAAGGACATTTTGGATTTTTCTTGAAGTGTTTTTCAGAATCTATAAACATGAAAAAACTATGAGTTTTCTTTCTTTGAACTCGTAAAACAAGCATCAAAAGGCCCATATGGGATTGAACCACTCCTTCCTAGGGTTTGTTAAAAATACTTTGAGGGACTCATCCAAAGGATGAGCTTACATTACAAGAATGTGTTATCCTCCTCAATCTTGCATAAAAATAAAGAGGTACTCGCCAGAAATGGTGGGGGGAAATTGGGAAAGAAATGTATATATGTATCTGTGTTAGTGGGAGTAAATCACTCTTGAACATGCCACCCCTCTTCATCATTGTATCTGGGTTGGTAAATCCATTTTTTTCTCGTTTGACCATCCACAAGTCCATATGTTGGGTTATCCTTAAGTCAGTGTTGCCAAGACAATTGTCGTGTTATTCATATGTTCAAGAGAATTTCAACCTAAACAAGCCTTCTATGGAGTCGGCCATATGCAGTCCTCAAATTCTTGCCATGTCAGCCTTCCCTGAGTCAGTCTAAATCACTTCATGCTCCGATATACTTCAAATTTGTTACATATTTTTTGTCATTGATGGGGGATACATTAAGGCCCTCATGTGATGAGTCTTTTCTTGTCGAATTCAACTCATTATCCAGGAATTAGATGTAGAAATCATTTAGTACCTTGGAACTTGCATGCCTCAGTGGCAGGTTTCCTTTTTTTCAACAGTGGATTCACATCGATGGCCCTTGATTGGAAGATTACATCGAGTGTTTGAATTCTTATCATTAATTCACATTCGTTGGATTTTACTAGAGTACCTTGGGGGTCATTGACATCAATGGTGATTTCCCTCGCAGTTGTTAATGGTATCCTTTAATGATTGGTAATCAAGTGGTTTCTACCATGTTCGAATTTGACACCTACAATCACATGGATAGATTCGTACTTTGGCACGATGGAATTGAAGAACCTAGATATCATTATATTAGTCCAAGTTGAGATGGAGTATTCATAAGTATGTATTGACACATAGATCCACTGTGTATGTCTCGTGGCTATGTCCAAATTTGATTTTTTAGAACATAGATCCGCATTTTGTTTCTCGTGGCTATGTTGAATCATGATGATTGGATCCACAATGTATGTTTGGTGGTCATGACTCACTTGAAACTTATGTTTAGAGTCACTTGTAGTCTGATTATAGGAGTTCCTACCTCATAAAATGGTATATTATTATGCAGATGATTGACTGTTTGCAGTTTCCCGACCGATGTGCTCCTTGTTCTCGACACACACATTCTACAATGTATTTCAGTTATCACAGATTTCAAGTTCATACTTTGGGGGTCATTTTGTTACACATTATTTTGGTCACCCCTATGATCAACTAACGATATGTGTATGACTCACTTATTTGTTCACTGAAGCTACTAAAATGAGACTTTCTCCATGAGAAAATGAATCATATTTATTTTCTTAAAAACCATATCAAAGGAGATCGTCACACCCTAATAAATGATTGGGGTGTGATGATTCTCGATCATTTCATGCTGCAACAAATTGGACTGCGGCGTCTCCATGGGATGCTTGTGCATAGGGTGCGATGATGCTTAAACAAGAGAAAAAGGTGAAATTCACAAAAATTATAGAATGGAATCTTCTAGAAGATGTGGTGGCCTCCGATCGGTTCGGATCTTACTCGTTGCTTTGATTTAGTGGGATCATCCTAATATCCTCATAAATCCCTCTTTCACCCTATATAAAGAGGTATCTCTCATGGGAAAGGCTAGGTTGGCCTATGCATAGAGAATTATGTTGAAAATTGTACTTGTGATAGCTTTTCTTTAGCTTTGTAAGTCAGGTTGTGAATGCTCTTCATAAAAATCATTGGAGAAAAGGTGTGTGTGTTGGAGAAAAAGTACATTGTAAGGGACCTTGAAACATAAAGGCATGGGTTTTATTCTCCACTTTCATTCAATATAATGCAGTAATACATTTTTTCCCTATAAAAGTGTCTCCATTTTTATTGTATAACTCCTTGATCTTATGCATAGGTTTCATTCGAATATATATATTGTTGTTCTCTCTCTTTGTTGGTGTGTGCTTCTAAATAGTTTCAACATCCCACAAATCCAAATATGGAGCAAGGACGATACTAGCGAGGATCAAACGATGTTTAAACGGTATGTCATTTATCCCTCTCTGAACTAGTTTACACTAAAATGAAATCTAAGGAGAAGCTTGTATTGTGCTCTATTTTGTTCTAATTTCTTGTTGAAGTTGGGGAGATTATTTTGTGTCTACACTTACCAATTTTTCCAATAACAAAATTGGTGATCATGCTTGGGAACGTCCTCTTTTGACTTTTGCTTCCTTTTTTTCTTTTATCTTGCTTGTTTTTGGTTAATTTCATTCTTTGAGTCTTTGGGTGATCCATATTGACTCCCTGGTCCTAAAATTTCATTGAGAAACTCTGTCCTCTTTTCATTTTTTTCCTTATGTTCATTCATCATCACACCCTGCTTGTGAAAACTAGAGGGACGACATTGCACTATGTTTTTCCCATTGCCTGTGATGATACTTGATCGTCGCATTGTTCTCTTCTGTAGCCTGCGATGATTCCTGTAGAAATTTTTTGGAGTGACAGTCAAGTTTTTCCTCCTTGCCCAGATTTGTCATTATTTCTTGGGGTGAATTTTTGGTTCTAGTGAATGATTATTTTCAGCTTGGTTTTCATCTTTTAGCCTGAATTTGATTATTTTTGAAGTGTTGAGAGTCCTTTTCATAAGCTTCATATTTTTGTCTTTCACTTCTTGTTGCAAGGGTATAATCTTGAGGTTTCATCCTAGAGTGCTTTCTATATAAGTTGTTATTTATCTTTTTTGAGTTTTGGATTGTTGTTGATTTGAAAACGATTTTTTATTACATTAGACAAATAAGTTTTCTTACTTTTACATTTTTTGTTGCATTATGAGTTAAGTTTGGGAAATTGTGTTGTGAGTGCATTCATCTTCTTGGACATTTTTTTCTTTTTGATTCAGATCTCTGTTTTTATTTGAAAAGAAAAAGAATTGAAGTTTGTTCTTCTATTGGTAGTCTTTACAAGAAATTTTTGCATTCAAATATTTGTTTAAAAAGAGAAAATTGGAAATTTTGATAGCTTTGATAGTTTGGCATCAAGATCATTCAAAGATTGAAGAAATTGTGTTTTGCAACTTGTTGTATTCTGGAAAAAGAAAACCTTCTCCCTTATGTAATTAGAGTTCCTCGAATGAAAATATTTCATCTCATATCCCTTTGCATATTGTTGGGTCAAGGTCAAATACTTCATCAGTTTCATCTCCTCTTCATTTTTTAGTTAAGCAACAACCATTAAAATTCAACATAATTTTAAAATCTATCTAGTAACTTTTATTTTCTAGAACTCTTATACACCAACATTAGCTAGGGATAGAGATTTTGGAATAGGTTGTGAGGAATACTCTCCAAAAAATCAAAACACACAATAGTATCTTGTGATAGGGAGAGGTAAATACACTTGCTACATTTTGTCCTAGGAAGTCCTTCTAACACAAGGGTCAATCATGAGGTCGCATTAGGTCCGGAAGAGTTACTCACCCTACTTTGTTGGTCTTAGTGTAGACATTATGTGTATTATTGGGGGTCACTTGACAAGAAAATATTGTGCGGACCTTCTCGAGGTGATTTTGGGCTTAGATACCCTCCCTTGCGCGTGTATTGGACTGTCGATTGCTTCCCCAAGCATCATTGTCGTAATTGGTAACCTTAGTATCCTATCTCTTTAGAGTCCTTACACGAGGTGATTGTGGAGGGGAAAGTCTTCATGGTACCTGGAATCGATGTTGAAAAAACTCACTCTGGCTCCTTGGAGGGTATACCCACGATTATGTGTGGGAGCTTGCACCAAGTTGTAAGTCTGTTAAGTAGGTCATCAACATAAATTTTCCACCTGCTTTATCCCAGCCCCTTATTGTCTTGATCTCGGGACGTTGGATTTCATCACCAAATAGTGATTTTGAAATAAGAAGGTTTGTTTGTGTGCTTGATATCTAGATTTTATTAGTGGAGTTTTGTTTGTTTCTCTAGTTGGCCATAGATATTTTTTATTATTTTTTAGGTGCGGCCAACATCGGCCCTCGTTGTTCACATAGGATGAAAGGGTTACCTCCGGAGGAACCAAAATAATGTGCCCCCTTTCTTCCAAATTGACCAGAGGGTCCTTCTCTCGAAGGAACAGTCAATAATAGAGTGTCCTCTGAGATTGGGAGTTCTACTCCATTGGCAGAATCAACACTTCCTATAAAAAATTTATTGAATGTTATGCAAGATCCAATTTTTCTCTGAATAAACTCTTCAGGAGACGTTGTTTCTCAAGAATATACTAGAATAACTATTGGACCTTGCATGGATTCTGGTGTGGATGATCCACCCTTTCAGTGTGAAACATTTAGAACTCCAGTTCATACATCTGGAATTTTTAATCCAGTCCCCATCCATTCTTTTTGGAGGACCTCCTCGGGACACAATATTTTTGATAAAATAGGAATGAGCCCAAACCAACCTATGCCATCACATACACTTGTTACTTATACTTCTTATACAGTACCTTTATATCATTTTACTGGAATGAAAAGTAATGTTGTTACAGGTTTAGACCTGTTGTTGGTTGGTACTCATACAATCCTTCCTCTCCATCTCACTAGCTCTACCACAATCCCACAACTTACACCTATTTATACTGGTAACAACTCAAGCTCCTATTGGAACGCCACTTCCTCTTAGATCAAATCCATGACTTCCACTTGGGTATAACACTCTTAATATTTCTATTTTTAATCCTACCCAGGGTCCATCTGGAGGACCTAATATTTTTGTTCCACCTAGGTATAATGTTGTTAGCGGTTTTGTTCCCACACCTACCCAGGTTCTATCCAGAGGGCCTATCATCCCTCCACCACCTAGAGGATCTAATGGTCCTTTCCCAAGTAGCTCCAATCATATTGGAGGCACAATTCATTCTGTTACTTCTGGTTTTCAACTTCCTGTTGGAGGTCAACCTCAAGTTGGGGGGCAACCCAAAGTTGGGGATCATAACCCAGTTTACGGGCAGTATATACCTAGACTACAAACTCAACCTTGGAATTTTTCTTTCAAAGGAAATCAACAACCTCCTGTAGGGAAAACTCCTCAATTAAATTATTTTGTACCCTCTAATCCTAGGCAACCATATCCAGGCTCTATAAGTCCTACCTAGGGTCAATATTTTTAGTCTAATGCTCCTTTGCAAGGTAGCATACCCAATCAACCAACACATGTTGGCTACTTGAATCAAAACCCTCCACAATCAAATTTGACAGGACCCTCTAGCTATTTATATATTGCTTATGGTCCTACTAGTATACCTATGGGATTGCCTTCCCAAAATTACCATTTTCCTCAAGTGAATAGACAGTTGTCATTTCTAGTTACTTTGGATTTACCATATTTATCTAGGATTTTGAATGATCCTATTTTGCATTCTCCTTATTGGTCGGTTATACCTTTCAAATTACCATCAGACATTCCTAAGTTTGATGGTCGATTGGGAGAAGACCCAAACAATCATGTCATGACATTTCATATTTGTTTTTCATCCAACTCCTTGATGGATGACTCCATCCGATTATGTATTTTCCAACGAATGCTTACAGGTTCAGCAACCAAATGGTATATTGAATTGTCACGAGGATTGTTCAATGATTTAAACACATTAGCTATGGATTTCTTGACACATCACCAGTTACTGATATGATATGATACAGGAACCAAAATTTTGAGTTCATTTAAACAATCCTCTTCTACTCACATTTATGATCATATTCACGAGCAAAGGAGGATACGATGATTAATCAAAGTCCCCCTTCCTGATCAATTATTGGCTGAGTGGTTTACCAAATTGCTCATCGGTCCTATAGCCCATGATTTTTCAATGGGAAGTGTCTTCACCAAAGAGAAGTCGATTAGTCATGCTCAATACTTGGATCTTGTTTATTCACAAACGGGCATGTTATATGACTTGATCCCTAATTCTCCTCACCCGTCTACAAATCCAACCCCAATGCCTCTAGTATATTCTCATGTTTTTGATGGTGTGATTGACACTTTTTATGCTGAGACTCAGTCCAAACAAGCTAGTAATGCCAATCTCAAATCTACTACTTCTAATGTACAAAATGCTACTCCTCCAACTGCCTCTCCTGGTAAAACCTATGAGGTCAATACGGTTCAGTCTACGCCTACCGGTAAATCCCAAAATAAAAAGAAAGGGAAGGGTAAAAATAAAGAGGATAAACTAATAATCAACAATCTGATAAACCAAAGACTTAGCCTGATGATGATAAAGAAAAGAAAAAAACTTGTTATCTGTTGGCACAAGGGCAGACCCGAGGTTCACTCCAAGAGTGTTCCAACAAGAGCTAGCTACTGGCCCTTTCTGCAGCACCTATGAAGCAAATGTAGTGTCACCCAAAGTAGTTAAGAGGGGGCTTGCAAGATAGGAATTTCTACAACCAGGGGAATATCAAGTGGATCTATCACAACAACAATACAGCATTCATATATCACTTATCAGCTAGGTCTATCCTGCGCAGCTATAGATCTGATCTAACATAAGACTGCAATTAACAATATAACAATGACAGAGATCCAGGCATCAATCACACATACGACACAAAATATATGTGGTTCACCCTCTCTCTAGGGATACATCCACATAACTGTGCTTATGATTTATTAAGGTAAAGCATACAGTTATTATCTGCGCTCTCAACTAGCATATATTCTTTCTTCTCTCTCTTTCTCTCCCCTTCCTATGCACCCAGCTGTAGTACTTGACCTTTGCACGCAGCTGAAGATCTCACAATACAATCCTCTCCCTCCACAACAGCGTTATCATAACAATATCATACCAATACTCAATGACTAACCCCACCCAGGTCCTCCTGACCTTTATTTATACATTACAATCCCTCACTGACAGCCTTAGGTTGGAACCTAGGTGCCAAAACCCTAGATACCAAAACCCTAGGTGTCTAAAACCCTAGGTCAACTTGACCCACTTTTTATGGGCTTCGCTAGCCTGTCTTTCCTTCTTCATCACGCGGTTCTCCAAAGCATCCAATGATGGATTTCTCTTCTTATTGAGTTGTCCATGGTCCTTCTTCCTTCCTAATCTTTCATCCATGATCTCTTCATCCAACAACTTTCTTTTTCGCACTTCGCTCCATATTTCCTGCTCTTTTGCTCACTTCGACTCAGTGATAGTTACTGTGTCTCCCACGAAGCTTGATTTTTACCTTTCCTTCCTTGTTCTTCGCTTCCTTCCATAACCAAGGGCCAATAGGCCCCCAACACTCACATGTGACTCGTCCCGAGGCACTTCATATCTAATCCTCTTGTTTTACTTCGACTTTGGACTGTGCAGTGCAACCCTTACTTTCTGCTTTATGCCTCCTTTCCATCCTTGTGCAGACTGTCTTTTCTGTGTCTAGTACCCAGTTTCAACTGCACCTGGTACCTGGACCCTTTTCCTCATTCTTTTACTAAGAGCTACGAGGCAGCTGGTTATCATAGTACAACTTCAGCCAACTCCCATTCACCAATCCTTCCTTCCAGTCTCCCTTGAATGTCTTCAACTATGCAACTCCTCCTTCTGTAACATAGGCAATCTCATATGGTCTGATCCAATGTGTTCTGAACTTCCTAGGGTGTTTGATAAACTTACTGTCATACATCAGTACTAAATCACCTTGCTTGAATGTCTTCTTCTTGATGTGCCTGTCATGATAGGCCTTTTCTCATTCCTTCTTAACTTGCTGATGGAATCCTGCAATGAATCTATCTTCTTCCAGTTCAACCAACTGTGTAATCCTCTCGTGAGCAACATCGGTATCATCAATGTCTGTAAATGCAGCAATTCTTAGGCTTGGTACTAAGTATTCCATTGAAACAACAGCTTCAAGACCATAAACCAACTTGAAGGGGGTCTACATTGATAATTTCTTTCAAGTGGTTCTATAATCCCAGAGTACTGTTGGTACTCTTAAATCCCAATCATCCTTGTTCACGCTGCAAATCTTTATCAATGTTGTCTCCAAGATCTTGTTGAATGCTTCAACTGTTTCATTTGCTTGTGGATGGTAAGGTGTACTCTTTTGATGGTGGACTGCAAATTCTTCAGTCGGGGCTTCAACTGTCTTATTGATTAAGTGTGTACCTTCATCACTCATAAGGATCTTAGGGCATCCAAACCTGGTTATTATGTCATCAAATATAAAACGTACAATTTTAGTTGCACTACAGTCCTTGACTGCTCTAGCTTCAGCCCATTGGGTTAAGTATTTTGTCACAGTAATAATGTACCTTGCTCCTATGTACTTTCCTGGTGGGTTTATAGGTCCCACGAAGTCAATGGCCCACTTTTCAAATGCTTGTAGGGTCATCTGCGGTGCTAATGGAATTTCATCTCTTCAAGATAGTTTTCCAATTCTCTGGCATACATCACATACTCTGGCATACTCTTTAGCATCTTTGTGTAACATAGGCCACCAAAGGCCAGCTCGCATAACCTTCTTCATAGTTTCTTTCCCTACATAATTTCCTCCTGTGATGCCTTCATGAGCTTCTGCAAGGATCAGTGGTCGCTCTGTCTCCATAAAACACCTCCTTAATATTTCACCCAGTCCCATTTTGTACAGTTGTCTAGCTATAAGTGAAAAGTTTGCAACACGCACCACTAGCTATTTCTTTTGAGGAATTATATACTGACTTGGAGCCATTCCTGTTGATAGGAACTGGACTATGTCTGTGAAGTGGTCATCAATATTTCTAATGGTGAGAAGTTGTGCATTTGGTAATGTATCCTCCAAACTGGTAGGTTCTTCACCATGTTCCAAACTTGATAAGTGGTTTGGGCCCTTGTTCATTCTTCCTGGCTTAACTATGATCTCAAAATCATATTCTTGAAACAGAAGAAGCAATCTACATATTCTCCCCCCCCAACACTGGCTTGTTGACTAGGTACTTCAGTGCGGAGTGATCAGTAAACATTTTAAAGTGTCCTCCCAACAAGTAGTGGCGGAATTTTTGCAGTGCATACACCATGGCTAGTCCCTCTCTCTCTGTAGTGGTGTAATTAACTTCAGTTGTGGATAGATTCCTGCTGGAAAATGCTAATGGATGATCAATGTCCCCTTCTCCAGGTTATGCCAACACTGCTCCTAATGCAATAGAAGATGCATCTACATGCACATGGAGAAGGGGACATTGATCATCCATTAGCATTTGTAAATAGAAGATGCATCGACATGCACATGGAATTCTTTGCCCCAATCTGGAAAAACCAGAATGGGCGTTGTAACCATCTTCTGTTTCAGTGTGTCGAAGCTCTGCTGAGATTCATCTGTCCACTCATACTGGCAGTCCTTCTTCAGCAGCTTCTCCATTGGTGCTGTAATTTGCGCATATCCTTTGATAAGTTTCCTGTAATATCCAGTATGGCCCAGTGCAGTGCGCAGTTGTTTGACTGAAGTAGGAGGTGGAAAATCAACTATAATTGTAATTTTAGATGGGTCAACCATTAATCCCTGCTTTCATACAATATGACCTAATAGCACTCCAAATGGTGAGAATAAGATGCATTTCTTTATATTCAAAGAAATTTGACACTGCCTGCATTTGTCCAACATTAGCCTTAGACATTCAATATGATTTTTCAACAAACTAAAAACAATCCATTCATCAAAGTATGCTTTTAAAAATTTATGCAAAAATTCTTTGAACGCTTCGACCACCACCCTGAAAAAGATGGTTGGGCATTCTTTAATCCAAATGGAATTACTATATATTGTTAGGATCCCCACTCTATGGAAAACATAGTCTTATGACGGTCCTCCTTGGCAATGTGGATCTGATGGTATCCTGAAAAGTTGTCTGTAAAAGAATATACTTCTTGGCCTCCCATGTTATCCAGCGCTTCATCTGTGAATGGTGTAGGGAAAAGGTCATGCAAGCAGGCATCATTAAACTTTTTGAGGTCCACACAGATCTTGATTTCTCCTGTCTTCTTGTCTTGTACCACCATAGGGCTGATCCACTCTGACTCTTCGACAGGTTCAATAATCCTTGCTTCCATCATTCTGTCGAGCTCGATCTTCACGTTTTCCTTGTATTTTGGGTTCAGTCTGTAAGGTATTTGCTTGAATGGCTTCTCATCTGGTTTCAAAGGTATTCTCATCTCACACATAGTCCCTTTGATTCCCTTCATATCAGTGAACTTGGTCAGGAACAAGTCCTGATATTCGTGCAATAACTCTGTAATCTTGTCAATGGTAGCAGCATCCCAATAATCTCCAACATTGGCAAGATTTGGTGTATTCTCTGTCCCAATATTGAATTTATTTATTTTGATCGGTTGTCTTATGAATGGCATCTCAACTCCTGGTCCTTCCACATTTTTGTGGCCTTCTGTCTCAGTGATGTTTACCTTCCTCGGATCATAATCTTCATCGGCATTAATGTTGTAACATCCTTGCAATTTCTAGAATGGTGTGTTCCATTCATCCTCTTCTTGCTCCAAAGGGAGGCCAGATGCCTCCTTAAATACTTTCTGTCTCACAATATGTAATGCTTGGTCTACTAAAAGAAATTCACTTTCAAACAAAAAGGTGGTTAGAAAATTCTGGATCATACCTTCCCAATCTGAAGTGACAAGGCGCAGCTCCGCTTGAAGGTACCAGTTGATAGGGATCGTGTCCAACATGTTAATGAATCTGTGCACCCATTGTTCTCAAGGAATGTCACTCCAGGCCTCTTCGTAGCTTCGCACATGGTCATTTGGGAAACTTCGACTTGTGTACCTCACTTCACAACTTCCTACTTGTGCTGAGAACCATGTTGTCATCAAAGTTCAACATTGTGTCTAGTCTATGATGTTTCCTTTGTGCATCCCCCACCATATTGGTTGTGTGGATTTCATGGCCTCATCCATTGCCAACAACCTCTGTTGTGTTGGTACACTTGTCTCAAACTCTGATAAGAATTTTTCTAAAGGGTTCAACCCATCAAATGTGGGTAAGTTACTCACTGTTGTGTTGATCCAGTGAACCTCTCTGGTTAGTCTAGCACATCTTCTGGTAGAGACTTCATACATCTGGTTCTACCAGTTCTCCAGCACTTCTTTTGAGTCTAATGAACATGTTTTTTCGCTTCTCCAGCTCAGATTCCCATCGGTTGTAGGATTGATATAATCTTGTTGTCTGGATATTAGTTTGTATATGTTTTCCAGTTCGTACGCATGGTCTTCTTCTCTAATAGGCTCTGTGTATTGAGGACCCTCATATGGATCTAAAGGTGCAATGACCCTAATTCCAACTCTTTCAAATTTCATACACCTCTTCTTTAGATCAACAACAGTAGAATTGTTGAAGGCCCAATCAATTCCTAATAATGCAGGATAAGGGCAGTTGTCATCCACAATTTCAATTAATTCAAAATCTGCAAAGGTTCTAACTCCATCGATGTCCACAGAGACATGCTCCAATCATCCAAATGGGATGAAACATTGTTGATTATCCATTCTAAGCATGATAGGGGAATAGATCAACTTTGATTTTCCCATCAGTGCCCAGGTTTGCTTCGTCATGACATTGACCTATGACCCTAAGTCGAGGACCACATAGTCTATATCATATTCTTCTATTTGAGCATTCAGGTGTAATTCTTTATTTGTCCTCCTCCTTTTCCCAATTTGGTACACTGCCCTATTCAGTAAGGAGTCTATCTTTCCTAGCTCATATTGCTTGATTAAATCTTGTAATTCTTATACAGCGCTTTTATCTTGAATCAAATTAACACAAGTGAAAAAAAAATTCATGATTTTGCTTACCTCTTTTCCTTCTATTGGCGACGTAGACTGATCAAACGCCTGAGGCATGCCATATTCTTTGATTTCTAGTTGTTTCTTTGATGATGACCCTTGATCTCCTTTGAAATTTTTTCTTGCCTCCTCAAATATCTATCTTTCTTTTTTAGCATCGAATGTTGGGGTCTTCTCTGTAGATTTCCTGAATCCATGGTCGTCTGCAGTGTTTCATTGGGCTGTTATGTCTTCTCCTGTAGCAGCACCTCCTCGAGTGATAACAGTCACTCTAGGTTATAATCTGCGAGGTTCATCATATATCAGTTTCACTTGTGGGTTTTGCTAAGGTCCTTGTCTTTCCTGAAGCTTAGCTAGAAGCAAAGGGTAGTCCTCGATGACATGCTCGAAGGAATTGCAATAACTGTAGGTTGTGCAAGGGTTCTGGCAGTCCCTCGCTAAATGTCTTGGCTGCGTGCAGTTGTAACATATTATTTTTCCTCATCCTTGACCCATACCTCCTCCTCCTCCTCGTCCTCTATATCCACCACAAGGATTGAAACTTCCTCTTCTTGGAGAATTATAATGTGCATTGTTTCCTTCTTGGTGTACTTCGCCTTGGATCTTGTATATGCCTCTTGATCTTTCGTGCATCAGGTCAAAAGACATACAATATCTATCATCATGCCCTACAGACTTACAGAATGTGTAGTACAAGTTTGTGGGTGTCTGAACATACTTCTGCATATAATAGCACTCACCAGGGTGATGTTGGTTCCTGCATACTTCGCACCAGGGCAGGTTAACTTGCTTCAAGGGGCTCAATGCTCCTGAGGCCAAATATTCATGAAACAAGGGCGAGTTTTCTTTATCATGACCTTCATATCTACATCTTACATGCCATATATCTTCTATTTTGTCCTTCCCCTTGTCCTTGTTCATATCCTCAACCTACAGAGACAAACTAGTCAGCTGGCTCAAGATCTGGCTTATGCTTGAGCTAGATTCTCCCATAGGTGATGATTCAAGCTTCATGGTGATATCCAAAGCTTCTACCTGTGATGCAATATTTTGCTGCATTAGGGGAACTCTGATGTGTGGTAAAATATTAGTGGTGAACCATTCTTTGTTCTTCTCATCTGGGATCTTAAAAGTCAATCGGCCTGTCAGGGTCTTGAATCTTTGATCAAACTCCCAAACAAGTTCGGCTACCTTCTGTTTGATCTCCTTCAGCTCAGTAATACACTGTGACTCTGACTTAGGTTTTTTAAAATCTGTAACCAGTGTGTTCTTGATCTCACTTAGTGTCTTAGGCTACGCAAGTCCTTTGACAAGCTTCATGTACCAGCTTAGTGCACAATCCCTGAACGTAGTGCTAAACTGGTTTCTTTTAATAGCTTCATCAATAATATTTTTAATGTTCCATATGGCCTTGCACAGGAACTGGTGTTGATCAGGACCTTCAGATCCATCTCCTTTAAAGATGGGGAGCCTCATCTCGTCTTCCATAGAGCTGCCTAGGTTTCCTGTCTGAGTAGATGTTGAACTACAAGTAATAGTAGTATGCGGACTCTGGTGATTTGGAATATTCTGATTACTTAGCATTTCTGAAATAATATAAGGATTGATATTACTTACTTTAGTGGTCTGTGCGGTTCCTGATGTTTCTGTCTAGTTCTAGCAAAGTTCTTCAGCTTCCTCTTCCTCTGCTCTAGTGGGTTCTGAATGTTCTTCGTCTATCAGATCTGCCTTTTCTCCACTATAGAAACCCTCGTCTTCGTATTTTTGCTTGAGAAGGTTCTCAAGGTGAACCCCTCGAAATAATATCCCACTGTGTGTATGTCCAACTTATGTCTCGTTGTCGCTTTCTGAATTCTTGAACATTAGCCTTTTCAGATCCACCCAATCTAATGTATCTTCAAGACGTTCTTTTCATGCAACATCTTGATTCTTAGCTTCAAAAATTGTAAAAATTTTCCTCTGGGTCCTTTGAAGAAGTATCTCTTAGCCTGGCTATATGATTCAGTTCTTTCAACAACAAATTTGGTGATATACCCTCCAATGGTACTATCGAACCAGTAATCTATAGCCCTTGATACAGCGTTGTCGACTCTCTTAACCTTCTTAATCAACTCCGATGTCCACACCACAGGAGGTCTAGATCTGATCTTGAACTGGGTATCGGCTAACCTAGCTAACCACTCATATAACTCTTGATGGATTCCTCCAAAGAAGATCTCATGAATATCATTGAAGATGTGTCTCTGCAACCAATCTTCAATACTTATCTTAGGGTTCTTTTTTTGGGCTTCAGCGAAGTCCCTCTCTTGATCCTCTATCCACTTCTGAAACTCTGTCTTCAATGGGAACCACCTTGACATTCCCTTACACAAATTTCAGTCCCGACAATGGAACCATTTGTTGGCACAGGGGCAGACCCGAGGTTCACTCCAAGAGTGCACCAACAAGCCCTAGCTACTAGCCCTTTCGGTAGCACCTGTGAAGCAGAAGAAGTTTCACACAAAGAAGCTAAGAGGGGGCTTGCAGGACAAGAATGTCTACAACCAGGGGAATATCAAGTGGATCTATCACAACAACAATACAACATTCATATATCACTTATCAGTTAGGTCTATCCTATGCAGCTATAGATCTTATCTAACATAAGACTACAATTAACAATATAACAATGACAGAGATCCAGGCATCAATCACACATACGACACAAAATATATGTGGTTCACCCTCTCTCTATGGCTACGTCCACAGAAATGTGCTTATAATTTATTAAGGTAAAGCATACAGTTCTTATCTGCACTCTTAGCTAACATATCTTCTTTCTTCTCTCTCTTTCTATCCCCTTCCTGCACACCCAGCTGCAGGACTTGACCTTCGCACACAACTAAAGATCTCACAATACAATCCTCTCCCTCCACAACAGAGATATCACAACAATATCATACCAATACTCAATGACTAACCCCACCCAAGTCCTCTTGACCTTTATTTATACATTACAATCCCTCACTGACAACCCTAGGTCAAAACCTAGGTGCCAAAACCCTAGATACCAAAACCCTAGGTGTCTAAAACCCTAGGTCAACTTGACCCACTTTTTTTGGGCTTCGCTAGCCTATATTTCCTTCTTCATAGAGCGGTGATCCAAATCATCCAATGATGGCTTTCTTTTCTTGTTGAGTTGTTCACAATCCTTATTCCTTGCTAATCTGTCATCCCTGATCTCCTCATCCAACAGCTTGCTTTTCCGCACTTCGCTCCATCTTTCCTGCTCTTTTGCTCACTTCGACTCAGTGACAATTATTGTGTCTCCTGCAAAGATCTTTTTTTACCTTTCCTTCCTTGTTCTTCGCTTCCTTCCATAACCAAGGGACAACATTATCCTTGTCTTATCTATGGTGAGGACTATTATACGAAATATTTTTCGAAACGTGCATAGATTACTAAGTTCCTGCAAGGGACCGGGACGCCTCCTACACCTGTTGTTTTGTCACAACCTTTTCCTTATCAACAATAGGCCCATTTGGTTATTCATGGCCAACCTTCTCCCTTTACCACATATTATGTACTTATGTGTACTAGTGAATCCAAGAAGAAAAAAGTTGTAGTAGCTACTCGAACCAAAGATTATTCTCCTTCTAAAGAGAAATTCAATGATTCACCTCCTCCATTGGTTCAACCTCCTCCATCAACTTCACCTACCAACAGTCCTCTTCATCTCGAATGACCTAGTCTAGATGCAGGTCTTTGTCTACCTCCTAAGGGTGTCATTCACAAGTCGTCATTTAACCCCCATGCATGTGTCGCTCAAAACTATAGTATTGTAGAAGATCTTGCACATGCACCTTCTGCAATGTCGAATCTCGAAGTCCTTCAAATTTTTCCTACTCAACGGAAGGCATTGTCAAATTATATTGGTGGAATCAATCCTACCAATAAGAATTTGATAATATTTGACTTGGAATATCACATTCCAAGGCTCCCTCATCAACTAGATTTTCAAATACAAGTCATTGTGGAAAATAAGAATATTTGTCGAACAGTTGTTGATGAAGGAGCTTCGACTTGCATCATGTCTGTCACTTGTTGGAAATCCATTGGCTCTTCTGCCCTTACCAAGTCACACAATGCATTAAAATATTTTAATGGTACAGGGTTTAAACCTTATGGTGTTCTTTCTTCATTATCTATTGTGTTAGAAGGAAAAGAAGTTATTGTTGAGGTTGAGGTGTTTGATACACATGTCCATTACAACCTTCTACTTGGACGTAGTTGGATCGATTCTATGTGTGCAGTTGTTTCTATTCTTTTTTGTGTGATACATTTCCTTCATCAAGGTAAAGTTGTTACGGTAGATCATCTCTCTTTTTTTAGTTCTGATTCACGCACTAGTAACGTTCCTTTTATAGTGAAAACACCTTCTGGTTATGAGAATGTCGGTGTGGGTGTTTTAAAGGATTCATCGTTAATGGTTACTCTCCCCATTCCATCGCCCGATGTTCCCCCTCCTTTTTTTGCTTCTATTAACATGGTTTTGACCAGTGTCAGTGAAACTCCTGAGTCTTATGACACTTGGATAGTACCTAGCTTGGACGAATGTATTTGTTATGGCGACTAAATGCCTTTAAGTCTAGTGGAATTGGCCTATCAATCTATTCAATCAACAACTCCTTCTCCTCATTCTCTCTTAGATATGTATCTTTATCTATTTCACATGGTATTTCACACCGATGAAATGATCATGACAGTTATGTCCATGGAAGACACCCCATGGGATGATGGGCATTATCATTCTATCATTTTCCGGGAACTCGAGATTATCGATAGTTACCAATGGATTTTGAATCCGTCTATAGTCATTACTGTTGATTAATTGAGTTAGTTTCCATTCATGTCAACCTTGACTAAAGTCTGGTATTGAATTTCAGTAGCACAAAGGTTTGGGTAATGGACCCAAGTTTTTTTTATGGATAATGGTATGAGTTTTGATATATTTTCAGGTAAGACTATTCTAGATGGATAGTACATGTCATGCCATTTCCGATGGTATGTGGAATGTCACATAACTCCTCAGGGTTAGATATTTATGGCCATGTGAAGTTGGAGAACCCTCATGAGTCATCTAGAAGCCCCAAAAATTCAAAGTGTTTGCAAAAGAAATTATTTAAATAATAAAGTTAATGGAGAACTCCCTAAAATAAGGAAAGTGGGATGTTACATGAAAATATAAATAAGAGGCAAGGCTCTCTCATTTAATTACACTTGAACCTATTGAATATCATTGAATATCTATTTTGTGAAAGGTTATTTGGGTAGGTATTATTGATAGAAAAAAGTGTGGTAGGAAAAGTGCAGCAGGAAAACTGCGGCAGAAAAAGTGTGGTAGAAAAAGTGCAACAGAAAAATCATGGCAGAAAAAGTGCGGCATAAAAATCACAGCAGAAAAAGTGAGATAGAAAAATCGTGACAGAAAAATCACAGTGGAAAAAATGCGGCACAAAAATCGCAGCAAAAAAAGTGTAGCAGAAAAATCGCGACAACAACATGGTTGGGGTCTATTTATGAGAGATATGGCACATCTTGTTTGAGGTATGTTTTGTGAGCTAGGGCTTAGCTCTTGAGATGGTATTGGATGTTCAGTATTGCTACATATATTAGATTTTTTGAGGGATACAGTTGGTATTTTGTTTTTGGTATTTGGCATATGGGTATTGGTCTTTTGGTTGTGATGTGTTTTTGAAGTTGTTGGTTTAGCTTGAGGCTACATAACAGTGAGGTTGTGGCACATGGTTTGATGTAAGGGTTTATGGTATTTAGTTTATGGATAGAGTGATGAATTTTTTATGGTTATATTGGTGTATGTCTCTGGTATATGGTTGAGGTACATGTTGGGTACATGGTTGAGACAAGTAGTTGATGAGTTGGCACATACATGAGGTGTATAGTTGATGATGTTGGTACATATTGATGAGTCATAGTTTATGTGAAGTTGATGCATGGTTGATGCATGGTACATGTTGGTTTAGGTTATTCGTACAGGTTTTTTGGTGTAGGTTGATTGGTACAGGTTGTTACGGGTTATTGGTATAGGTTGACAGTGGCAGGTTGACAGTGGCAGTGGTTGTTTCAGTGACAGTGACAGGTTTTCTACATTTGTCATTTATATTTTAGGGTGGTTGGATGGGGCAAGGACAAGTGGTTTTATCCACCTTCCGATCGTATCCAGAGAACATAGGAGGTTGTAGCCTCCTTCTAGTTGTAGCCAGATAATTGGGGAGTTGGAGCTTCCCTTAGGTTGTAGCTTGATAAACTAGGGAGTTGGAGCCTCCTTCCAGTTGCAGCTGAAAAACAAAGGAAGTCAGTGCTTCCAATGAATGTAATTCTTTAATACATATAAAAAAAAACATTATGTGGTTTTCTCCCGCTTTGGGTTTCCACATAAAAAGATTGGTGTATTGTGTATGTGTATGATTGTTCATTTGTTCATTGTTTATTTACTCTGCAATTATTAAATGATAATTCTACACTGATATAACACTTGCATTATATGGTTGAAAAGGTTTTTATTTCTCTATTAATAATTCACTCCCCCTCTCAGTAATCCAAAAAATGGTATCATAGAAGGTTCCTTCATAAATCAATTTAACCACTAAAAGGTAGATCATAGAGAGAAACAACATGTATAAAAATGGAATACCACAATTTGATGGACAAAAGTATTCATTTTGGAGAAGAATGATGAAAACATATATACATGTATAGGGATTTGAAATTTGGAAATCAGTTGTAGATGGATACAAAGAACTAGTAGTTTCGTCGACAAATGACAGAGAAATGAAACTCGGTTAAAATAATTCCAAAGCCACAAATGCAGTTTTGAATGGTCTTTGTGAATTTGTATACACCAAAGTTATACATTGTAAATCTGCTAAAGATATTTGGGAAAAGCTCCAAAATATTTATGAAGGAGATTCAAAAGTCAAAGCAGCAAAGATTCAAACTTACAAAGTTTAGTTCGAACAACTAAAGATGAAGGAAGATGAGAATATTGCAACTTACTCCTTACGATTCAATGAAACAGTAAATGAAATCATAGGATTGGGAGAAGAAATTAAGGAATTTGTAATTGTTCAAAAGGTACTAAGATCTCTTCCTATGATATTTGATCCTAAGATATCATCACTAGAAGAAAGAGCAGATCTAGACTCAATAAGCATGGATGAACTACATGGAATCTTCATAGCATATGAAATGAGAATTGAACAGGAAAATCCAGATATAAAAGAAGCAACTTTCAAAGCATCCAAAATGCCAAAGCAAAAGGGAAAGAAAAAATAAAAAGAACATATAAGCAGTAGTGACATCTCAAAAGATGATGAAGAAATGGCCAACTTTGTTAGAGATTGAATAAGCAAACCAGCAACAGATATAAAGGTAAGTTTCCATTGATTTGTTTTAATTATGATGGTAGTGGTCATTTTGCTAACAAATGTCCTCATAAGAAAAACAAGAGGAATGATAAAGATTACTCAAATAGAAAACAAACATACAAAGGAAAAAGAACCACAAAGAAAGATTTCAATAAAACCTTATGCACCAAATAAGACATCTCCTCATCAGATGAAGATGAAGTCAGTGACAGTGAGGCAGAAAGAGTTATATTCATGGCAGTAGAAGACACTGACAAAGAAGACATTGGAGAAGAATATGAATAGGAAGAAGTTGACTACCGAGAGGAATTTTTTTGTGCCATAGAAGTTATAAGAAGAGAGAAAAAGAAAAACAAGAAGCTATAAGAGGAACTAGACAAGAAAGAAGACACTCAGGATCTAGAACAAATGATCACAAATTTGAAGGTTCAGATAGAAGAAGATAAAACAATTGAAGAAGCACTCAAAGAACAGCTAGAAGAAAGAGATAGGATCATTGAAAATTTGGAAGAATAGGTTGTCACATTAAGAAAGGATCTTCAAAAGAAAAATATGCATAATAGCTCAAAAGTTTTGGATGACATTATCATTAGTCAAAAACCTCATCATGACAAGTCCAGACTTGGATATAATCAGACAGAAAAGGGATCAAGCTCCAAAACAACAGAATAAGAAACATATCCAAAAATCTATGTAGAAACAATCAAAGGGGATAGGAAGATCTACAAGGAACATTACATGGACACTCCTCCACCGAGAAGATTAAATTCAAAATCAACAACTAACATATAGGCCTCGGGAAGAAGAAGGATTCAGAAGAGAAACTCCTTTCATAAGATATTCAACTCCCAGGTATCAAACTATGTTTTTTGGTTTATGTTATGCATGTAATAATGTTGGACATAAAGCTATGAATTGCAGATCTAACAGCATGAACATAAACAACTTTGAAATTCATACACAAAAGGGTTATCCAAGAAGGCCTAGTGAAACACAAAGAAGAAGTTACAATGGGTTTCAATCATTGAGCACTGAAGTGGAATTCTACAAGTGTAACAACTTTGGACACATGGAAAAATATTTCAGAATGACAGTTCCTCCTAGAGAACCACAACAGAACAACAAAAATTGCAGACAAGAACCTCATAAGAGAACATGGATAAGAAATCAGAATTAGTATAGCAATGAATAATGCACACTTGTTATACAAGATAAGCAGAAGAAACGTGATTGGTATGTTGACATTGGTTGTTCAAAACACGTGACAGGTGATAAATATAGGTTTCTTACATTAAGAAAGGAAAGAGATGGATCAGTCTCCTTTAGAAATGATGATTCATCTAAAATCATTAGAAAAGGCACAATCAGAATTGGAAACAAGAATACCAAGGGAAAAAATGTTCTACTAGTAGAAGATATGAAACATAATCTTCTAAGTGTGAGTCAAATGTGTGACCAAGGTCATAAAGTTACTTTTGATTCACAAAAGTGTGAGATAAGAAAAGAAGGTTCAGGAAAATTGATTGCAACAGTTGCAAGAACTTCAAGCAACATATATGTACTAAGTGAAATTGGAAATGAAAAGTGTTGTCTAGGAAAGGAAGATGAAAGTTGGTTATGGAATAGAAGAATGGGTCAAATAAACTTTGATAACCTTGTCAAAGTCAGCAAAAAGGAAGCAGTTAGAGAAATTCCCTGGATTACGAAACCAACCAACACTTTAAGCAAGCATTGTCAACAAGGAAAGAAAACAAAGACTAGGTTTAAATCAAAAGAATATTCAATGACAAGACCACTGGAAATTGTGCATATTGATCTATTTGGACCAAATACAACAAAGGTTTTAAAAGGTGATAAATACTTTATGTTATTAGTTGTTGATTATACAAGAATGACTGCAGTTTTATTTCTCAGGAATAAGTCATAAGATTTTAAAAACTTCAAGGTCTACAAGGAAATGGTTGAAAATGAAATGGCTTCAAAAATAAAATGTTTGAGATCTGATAATGGAGGAGAGTTCACTTCAAATGAATTTATGGACTACTGCAGCAGGCCTAGAATAAAAAGGCAAATCTTTGTTGCTAGGACACCTCAACAAAATGGAGTTGTTGAAAGAAAGAATAGGACAGTATAGGAAATGGCTTGAACAATGTTAATGGATTCCAAATTGACAGATATCTTTTGGACACATGTAGTGCATACATCGGTTCACATTCAAAACAGGGTAATGCTAAGAAACACCACTGACAAAACTCCCTACGAGCTATGGAAAGGAAGACTAGAAAATGTGAATCACTTCAGAGTATTTGGAAGAAAACGCTACATCAAAAGAGAAGATGGCAGAATGGAAAAGTTTGACTCTCGTGTGGACAAAGGAGTACTTTTTGGTTACTCAAGTACAAGGAAAGCATACAAGTGTTACAATTTTAGGTTGAACAAAGTTGTGGAAAGCATCAATGTAACAATTGATGAAACAGGTGGATGAGAATTAAAGGAAGAAGAAAATGAATCAATGGAACAAATTTACGAAGAAGAAGCAGAAGATGAAGAAGAAGTAGAAGGGGAAGATGAAGAGGATCAAACAGAAGTAGAAGAGAAAGTTCAGCAAGTTCCTCCAAAGACACCTAGAAAACGAGTAAAGAAGAATCATCCTTCAGATCATATTATCGGAAACAAAGATGGAGGAGTTGAGACTAGAAGAAGAATCCGTTCACCAGAACAAATGCACCTAGCACTCTCATCTATGATTGAACCAAATAGTTTTGAAGAGGCCAGCAAGGATGAATTTTGGAATAAGTCCATGGATGAAGAATTGGATCAAATAGAGAAGAATGACACTTGGGAATTGGTTCCAAGACTAAAGAATAAGAATGTGATTGGAACAAAGTGGGTATTCATAAATAAATTAAATGAAGATGGGTACGTTACAAGGAACAAATCTAGATTGGTATGTAAAGGATACGCACAGGTTGAAGGAATCGAATTTGAAAAGACAATTTCTCCAGTTTCCATAATGGAAGTAATCTGATTACTCCTAGATTATGCATGGTCCAAGAATATTAAAGTGTATTAGATGGATGTGAAATCATCTTTTTTGAATGGGGAACTTGAAGAAGAAGTCTACATTGAACAACCAGAAGGATTTAAGTTGTCAGAGAACACAGATTATGTGTGTAAATTGAAGAAGGCCTTGTATGGTCTAAAACAAGATCCTAGAGCATGGTACTCTAGACTGGATAAATATCTATAGCGGGCAAGGTTCAGAAAAGGAAGTGTATAAAACAACCTCTACATCAAGGTAACACAAGATAGAATTTTATTAATTGAAGTTTATGTTGATGATATTATTTTTGGAAGTATTGATGACAGGTTAAGCCAAAAATTTGCAAAGGATATGCAGAATGAATTTGAAATGTCATTACTTGGAGAACTATCCTTCTTTTTGGGTCTTCAGATACGTCAAAGCAACCAAGGAATTTTTATTTCTCAGACTAAGTATATCAGATAAATGTTAAAGAGGTTTGGAATGGAATATTGCAAACCAGTTACCACTCCTATGCAAACTAGTTGCAGGTTGAGAAAAGATGATGATTCAAAGTCTACAAACCAGAGGAAATATAGGTCAATGATTGGTAGCTTACTATATGTGATAGCATCCAGACCATATGTAATGTAGGCAGTTGGACAGGTGGCACGATTTCAAGCAGCACCAAAGGAATCACATGTATTAGCAATGAAGAGGATTTTCAAATATCTCAAAGGAATAGAAGAGTTTGGATTATGGTATCCAAAAGGAAAGAATCTATCATTTATTGCCTACATAGATGCATATTGGGTAGGTTGCATTGATGACCAACAAAGCACCAGTGGAGCAGCATTCTATTTGGGTGAGTGTTTAGTATCATGGTTAAGCAAGAAACAATCATCAGTATCCTTATCTAGAGCCGAGGCAGAGTATATTACAGCAGCATGATGTTGTACATGGGTTCTATGGATAAAACAAACTCGGATAGATATATAGGTTGAGTATGGTGAGCCCATTCCAATCTATTGTAATAATACAAGCGCTATCATTATCTCAAAGAACTTGGTGATGCACACCAAGATGAAGCACATTCCAATCAAGTATCACTTTCTATGGGAATAGGTTGTAGAGAAGAACATCAGAGTTGAATATGTGGGTAATAAATAACAAGTGGAAAATATCTTTACAAAACCTCTTCCAAGAGAATACTTTGAATATCTTCTCCAGAGACTCGGATTAATTTCTACTCCAAAATGAATGATTTTCAATGTTTATCTTATATGTCTTAGATTTACACAAGGAAGCACCATAAAGAGGATAGTTTAGGTTGGGAGATCAACTTCAGGAAGAGTTCAGTCAAGGGGAGAAGCCCCGGATATAAAGATACATTTCCCATTGATGACAAAGGGGGAGAGATTTATCATATGCAAAGAAAGAATTGCTTGGAGAAAGAGCACAGAGGCATGGTTTCAAGGGGTGCGATCGTAACATGGGGAGCATGAGTGATATGACTTTAGTATTGTATCAGAGTGTTTCCATCAATGCCAAAGGGGGAGATTGTTTATTAATTGGGTTAGTTTTCATTGATGTCAACCCTTGAAGAAAGTTCGGTAGCGAATTCTAGTAGCACAAAGATTTGGGTAATGGACCTAAGTTTGTTTGATGGATAATGGTATGAGTTTTTATATATATACAGGTAAGACTATTCTAGATGGATAGTACATGTCATGCCATTTTTGGTGGTATGTGGAATGTCACATAACTCCTCATGGTAAGAGATTTATGGCCATGTGAAGTTGGAGAACCCTCATGAGTCATCTAGAAGCCCCAAAAAATCAAAGTGTTTGCAAAAGAAATTATGTAAATAATAAAGTTAATGGAGAAATCCTTAAAATAAGGAAAGTGGGATGCTACATAAAAGTATAAATAAGAGGCAAGGCTCTCTCATTTAATTACACTTGAACCTATTGAATATCATTGAATATCTATTTTGTGAAAGATTATTTGGGCAGGTATTATTGATAAAGAAAAGTGCGGCAAAAAAAGTGCAATAGAAAAATCGTGGCAGAAAAAGTGTGGCAGAAAAATCACGGCAGAAAAAGTGCGACAGAAAAATCGCGGCAAAAAAATTGCGGCAAAAAAATCATGACAGAAAAAACACGGTAGAAAAAGTGCGGTAGAAAAATCGCAGAAAAAAAGTGCGGAAAAAAAATTGCGGCAACAAAATGGTTGGGGTCTATTTATGAGAGATATGGCACATTTTGTTTGAGATATGTTTTGTGAGCTAGGGTTTATCTCTTGAGATGGTATTGGATGTTCAGTATTGTTGCATATATCAGATGTTTTGAGGGATAAAGTTGGTATTTTGTTGTTGGTATTTGGCATATGGGTGATGGTCTTTTGGTTGTGATGTGTTGTTGAAGTTGTTGGTTTAGCTTGAGGCTACATAATAGTGAGGTTGTGGCACATGGTTTGAAGTAAGGGTTTATGGTATTTGGTTTATGGATAGAGTGATGAATTTTTTATGGTTATATTGGTGTATGTCTCTGGTATATGGTTGAGGTACATGTTGGGTACATGGTTGAGACAAGTGGTTGATGAGTTGGCACATACATGAGGTGTATAGTTGATGATGTTGGTACATCTTGATGAGTCATAGTTGATGTGTAGTTGATGCATGGTTGATGCATGGTACATGTTGTTTCAGGTTATTGGCACAGGTTGTTTGGTGCAGGCTGATTGGCATAGGTTGTTACAGATTATTGGTACAGGTTGATAGTGGCAGTGGTTGATTCAGTGACAATGGCAGGTTTTCTACATTTGGTATTTTTATTTCAGGGTGGTAGTACGGGGCAAGGATAGTTATTTGTAGCCACCTTTCAGTTGTAGCCTCCTTGTAGTTGTAGCCAGATAATTGGGGAGTTGGAGATTCCCTTAAGTTGTAGCCTGAGAAACTAGGGGGTTGGAGCATCCTTCCAGTTGCAGCTAGAAAACAAAGGAATGTGGTGCTTCCAATGAATGTAATTTTTCAAGACATATAATAAAAATCATTATGTGGTTTTCTCTCACTTTGGGTTTCCACATAAAAACATTGGTCTATTGTGTATGTGTATGATTGCTCATTTTTTCATTGTTTATTTACTCTGCAATTATTGGATCATAATTCTACACTAATATAGCACTTGCATTATATGGTTGATAAGGTTTTTATTTCTCTATTACTGATTCACCCCCCCCCCCCCTCCTACATTTGGTATTTTATTTCGTGGTGGTAATGTAAGGATAGTTATTTGTAGCCACCTTTCAGTTATTGTAGCCTCCTTGTAGTTGTAGCTTATAATTGGGGAGTTGGAGACTCCCTTTAAGTTGTAGCCCCGAAACTAGGGGGTTGGAGCATCCTTCCAAATAAAATTTTAGAAAACAAAGGAATGTGGTGCTTCCAATGAATGTAATTTTCAAGACATATAATAAAAAATCATTATGTGGTTTTCTCACTTTGGGTTTCCACATAAAAACATTGGTCTATTGTGTATGTGTATGATTGCTCATTTTTCATTGTTTATTTAATTCGCAATTATTGGATCATAATTCTACACTAATATAGCACTTGCATTATATGGTTGATAAGGTTTTTATTTCTACATCATTCACCTCAAGCTCTCAGTAATCCAACAATTACTATTCCCTCAGTTTCTGAACCAACACGTGATGTTTTGTATGAGGGGAACTTGGGAAATCTCTCACCCTCCATCCCTCTATATATTTCGATTAAGCCTAGAATAGTGGAAAATATTCATATAGGTGCCTCATGTTCTCCTAATGAGATCTGCACGTACAAGGCCCTTTTCTAATAATTTTGTGACGTTTTTGCATGGAGTTATGAAGAATTGCCTGAAATTGATCCAAATATTGTTGTACATGAAATTAAGACATACCCTCATGCTAAACCAGCTCAACAAATACTTCACCCAGTTCATCCACAAAAATTTGTTGTGATTAAACTCGAAGTTGAAAAACTTCTTAAAGTTAGCTTTGTCTACTCTGTAACGTTGACTGATCGGGTGTCCAATATTTTTTCGATTACGAAGAAACAAGGAATGATCGGTGTTTTTTTTTATTATAGGGATATTAACAAGGCTTGTCCCAAAGATAATTATCCAACCCCTTTAGTCGACCAGATTGTTGACGATTGTGCCAGGAGTGAATTCTTATCTTTAATGGATGGTTTCTCTAGCTATAATCAAATCAATATTTTACCCGCGAATCAACATAAGACTACTTTTATTTTTCCTTGGGGTACCTTCGCATACCGTAAACTCCCTTTTGGTCTCAAGAATGTTGGTTTGAATTTTCAATGCACTATGTCTTATGCCTTTCATGATATTAAGCACATTGTACAACCTTACCTAGATGATTTACCAACGCATTCCATCCATCGTCAAGATCACCCGACACACCTACGAGCCATTTTTCTACGATGTTGATATTATTGCATACGATTGAATCCACATAAATGCATTTTTTGTGTGGAGTTTGGACGACTTCTCAGTTTTATTGTTTCTACACGTGGGATTAGGGTGGATCCTTTGAAGGTTGAAGCTATTATCAATTCGCCTCTTTCTTCTACCTTACGCCAACTCCAAAGTTTGCAAGGGAAGGAAATTTTTTTACGCCGAATCATTCCCAATAATGTCAAATTAACAAAAGGTTTCACTCGAATTCTTAAGAAGGGTCATGATTTTGTATGGGATGACACTTCCAACAAAACCTTTGAAGCTTTAAAACTTGCCTTAACCCATACACCACTTTTATTTCCCCCCGATTATAGTCGAGATTATTTCTTATACTTGGTTGCTTTAGACTCTACCATATCCATGGTTATAGTCCAAGATGATGATTCACATGAAGAACATGTTATTTACTATTTGATTCGAAGTCTTACGACCACTGAAACTAAATATATGCATGTGGAGAAATTGGCCTTGGTGGTTGTTCAATTTGTTCAAGTTTTTCATCATTATATCTTATTGTGCAAAACCACAATTATTTATGATTGCAACCCTATGCAACAGATCCTTACACGACAATTGTTGGGGGGAAACTACTCCAAATGGATAGTGATTCTCTAGGAGTTTTATTTGGAGTTTGAGCGAGCCAAGTCAAAGAAATATTTGGTTTTTGCCGAGTTGATATGTGACCTTCCTTCCATTGAGACAGAAATTGTGGCAGAAGACTCTTTTCCCGATGTGTCTCTCTTTCTGATCAGTTTATATGATATCTGGTATGGAGACATTATCATTTATCTCCAAACCCAAAATTTCCACCTTGTTCTTTCTCATCTAGATCATCGTCGAATTCGGTATCAAGCCCGTCAATATATTATCCTTGGTGATACCCTTTACTGTCGTGGTATTGATTTCATATTTTGACGATGTCTAACCTATGATGAAGCCGAGAAATATTTAAATGACTGTCATTTTGGAGCATGTGGTGGTCATATGTCTGGGTATGCCACTATCCAAAATATCTTATGAGTTGGTTACTTCTGGCCTTCGTTGTTTAAGGATTGCATTATTGTCGTTCAGAAATGTCACACTTGTCAAACATAAAACAATAAGATTCAATCATATTATGCTCCTCTTTACCCTATAGTTTATGTTGGTCCATTCACTAAATGGGGAATTGGCTTCATGAAATGTAACCCTCACTTAGTCGGGGGGCATGGATACATTATTGTAGCTGTGGATTATTTCACTAAATGGGCTGAGGCGATGCCTACATTTGATAATACTAGGAAAATTGCAGCGTTGTTCATATTCAATCATATCATCACTAGGTTTAGTTTCCCTCAAGCCATAGTCACTGACCATGGTAGCCATTTTTGCATTTTCATGATGTCTGAGCTTATCGATAAGTTGGGTCTACGACATGAAAACTCAACCCCTTATTATCCACAAGCCAATGGACAAGTTGAATCAATCAACAAAGTTTTAACTATTATGCTTTGCTGGATGGTAGGGATTCACAAGTTTTAATGTGAAATCCCATCTCTGAAAATAGTTGTCGAACTTCTCCCCAACACCACAGCCGAAGAATAACGTCTCTTGTATTTAATGCAAATAAACGAGACTCTTTGTGATGTTGTGTTAGTCATAGAAACTCTGAAGAAACATGTCAAAGCCCAATACAACAAACATGTCAAACCGCGTGTTTTTTCTGAGGGAGATTTAGTTCTCCTTTATGAACAAGATCGTGACTTATTAAGGGTTGGTAAATTCAAGCCCATGTGGCATGGCTCTTAAGAGTGTTGGAGAAAGGGGCTTACGAGCTGGTAGATTACGATGGAATCCCTTTGGGTGAACCCAGAAATGGGTTTTACCTAAATAAGTACTATGCTTAAAGTGTTTTTTCATGAGTTCTTTGTATTTTAGTGTATCATACTCTAGTGTGTGTTTTTTGTCGTTTCTTGTTCTGCCTTTAAGCTGCTTAACTTTCCTTGTGCTTGGTTTCCAGATGTCGGCATTCTCAATACCCTATATCAACTTTGCTGATGGTGCTAGTTGTGGTACTCAAAATATATCGTCTTTTGCATGGGAAATCTATGCAACTACGGATGATTTGATCATTCTACGTTGTATTTTTCTTGGTCGATCAACTAATAATATTGCGGAATACAGTGCATTTATTGAGTTATTAACTGACGCCATTTCATTTGGAATCCTTCATCTAATTGTACATCTTGATTCTCAACTAGTGGTGTTGCAATTGAGCAACATTTATTCCATCTGAAGTCCTACATTGTTACGGGTATACTTGAGAATTCCCCTCTTGGAAATACATTTTGATTATATTGAATATCGACACATTCCTAGATATTTAAACACATTAATAGATGCATTGGCTAATTATGTTTTAGATAGACATTTGCGCCATTTATAAATCCAAACACACATTTAAAAGACAAGTAAGCCAGTAGAAGTTTTATATTATAACGTCAAAAGTTACGAAAAGTGTTTGTCCTGAGACCAAAATGTGAAAATGTTGAAGCACATGGCTTCATATACATATGCATCAAGGATGTTGCTTGCTATAACAAACAATTTCCCATGCTACACGAAGGAGCAGTCGACCAATGGATTCTAACACACCAATTGTATGGTGTTGGTAGTGTCGAGGTAACTCATCCATAGTGATGTCAGGTATGTTCATGGTCAATCCCTCAAGGTTCTATTCGATCTCCTCAAGAAACTCAGCTACTACCCCTCAACCCACCACTGTGCCTCTCTCTCCATGTCTCTAGATAGGAGATGATCCTGGAGGCTTGAAAGGCACCACATCTACATTGTTGAGAGCACTTTATTAGTCTCGGATACATAAAAAAAAAAATTCATAATTAAAATACCAAAAAAACCAAATAATGAAAAAATCATTTTTACCTATCTCTCCCCACTAAGAACCCTCAGGTAATGCCAAGTCGGGATCTCCATGGAATTCGGTCCTGTTATTTATTCTTTATTCTTTCTCACACTCATGAAACTATGAGAATGTAATCAAGTAACCTTTTATCACTTTTTTTCAGACTCATAATGGAAATACGAAAATGAACCATATGGAATCTCCTTTAATCTCTTTTCAAGGTCCTTAAACATGAAAAGATATCTGAGCAACCTTGTTCTTTTCAAGCTCATAAAAGTATTTGAAGAAAAATTCTGATGAGCGATAGATTATCTCTTTTTCAGTCTTGTCAGACTAACATATGAAAAAGGACATTTTAGAGTTTTCTCTAAGTGTTTTTCAAACTCTCTACACATGAAAAACCCCTGATTTTTCTTTCTTTGGACTCATAAAACAAGCATCAAAAGGACCATATGGGACTGAACGACTCCTTCCTAGGGTTCGTTAAAAATACTCTGAGGGACTCATTCGAAGGATGAGCTTACATTACAAGCATATGTTATCCACCTCAAGCTTACATAAAAATAAAGAGGTACTTTCCATAAATGGCGAGGGGGAATTGGGAAAGAAATGTATATATGTATCTATGTTCGTGGCAGTAAATTTCTCTTGAACATGACACCTCTCTTCATCATTGTATCTGGGTTGGGAAATCCATTTGTCTCTCATTTGACCATCCAATCCATATGTTGGATCCTCCTTGAGTCAATTTTTCCAAGACAATTGTCGTTTCATTCATATGTTCAAGAGAAGTTCAACCTAAACAAGCCTTCTATCGATTCGGCCATATGCAGTTCTCAAATTCTTTCCATCTCGGTCTTCCCTGAGTCAGTGATGAATCACTTCATGCTCCAATCTACTTCAAATATGTTACATATGTTGTGTCATTGATGGGGGATACATTAAGGAAATCCTCTGACGAGTCTTTTCTTGTCAACTTAAACTCATTATCTGGGAATTAAACTTATAAATCATTTAGTACCTTGGAACATGCATGCCTTAATGGAAGATTTCCTTGTTTTTAATAGTGGGTTCACATCAATGGACCCTGATTGGAAGATTCCATTGAGTGTTTGACCTCAACTCATTAATTCACATTCAATGGATTGTACTAGAGTACCTTGGGGGTCATTGACATGAATGGTGATTTCCCTTGCACTTGTTAACAGTATCCATTAATGACCGTTAATCAAGTGGTTTCTACCATGTTCTACTTCGACACCTGTAATCACATGGATAGATTCGTACTTTCAGACGATGGAAATTAAGACCCTGGATATTTCTATATAGGTCCAGGTTGTGATGGAGTATTCATAAGTCTGTACTGACACATAGATCCACTATGTATGTCTTGTGGCTATGTCCAAATTTGAGTTTTTAGAACATAGATCCACAGTATATTTCTCGTGGCTATGTTGAATCATGAGACATGGATCCACAGTGTATGTTTGATGGCCATGAATCACTTGACACTTATGTTTAGAGTCACTTGTTGTCTGAGTATGGGAATTCCTGCCTCAGAAATAGGTATATTATTATGCAGATGCTTGATTTTTTGCAAGTTCCCAACCGATGTTCTCCTTGTTCTCGACACACACATTCTACAAAGTATTTCAACTATCATAGGTTTCAACTTCATACTTTGGGGGGCATTATTTTACAAATTATTTTGGTCACCCCTGTGATCAACTGACGATATGTGTATGACTCACTTCTATGTTCCCTTAAGATACTAAAATGAGACTTTCTCCATGAGAAAATGAATCATCTTTATTTTCTTAAAATCCATATCAAAGGATATCATCGCACCCTGCTAAATTCTTGGGGTGCGACGATACTTGATCGTCACATGTTGCACCAAATTGGACTACGGTGTCGCCATAGGATGCTTGTGCATAGGGTGCGGCGATGCTCAAACAAGAGAAAAAGGTGAAATTCATGAAAATTCTAGAATGGAATCTTCTAAAAGATGAGGTGGCCTCCGATCGGTTTGGATCTTACTCTCTTCTCTGATTTAGTGGGATCATCCTTATCTCCTCATCCATCCCTCTTTCACCCTATATAAAGTGGAATCTCTCATGGGAAAGGCTAGGTTGGCTTATGCATAGAGAATTCTACTGAATATTGTACTTGTGATAGCTTTGTTTTAGCTTTCCAAGTCAGGTTGTGAATGCTCGTCATCAAAAGCAATGGAGAAAAGGTGTGTGTGTTGGAGAAAAGGGCCATTGGAAGGGACCTTGCAACATCAAGGCATGAGTTGTATTCTCCACTTTCATTCAATATAATGAAGTAATACATTTCTTCCCTATAAAAGTGTCTCCATTTTTATTGCATAACTCCTTGATCTTATGCATAGGTTTCATTGGAATATATGTATTGTTGTTCTCTCTCTTTATTGGTTTGTGCTTCTAAACAGGTTCAACATCCCACAAATCTAAATATGGAGCAAGGACAATACTAGTGAGGATCAAACGACATTTAAACGGTATGTCATTTATCCCTCTATGAACTAGTTTGCATTACAATGAAATCTAAGGAGAAGCTTGTATTCTTCTATGTTTTGTTCTAATTTATTTTTGAAGTTGGGGAGATGAGTTTGTGTCTGCACTCACTGATTTGTCTGATAACACTCTTCCTAGACAAGGTGTCCAAGACATGTACTATGAAAGGAAAGGGAAAATAATCTCTATAGGTATCCTTGTTCATCTCTATGAAGTCCACACAAATCCTCCATTTTCCATTCTTCTTAGGGACAATAACTAATGGGGATACCCACTTGCTATCTGAAATAGGGTAAACAAAATTGACATGTAAGAGTTTTTGGAGCTCTTCTTTCACTATAGATTTTAAGGATGGATTCATTCTTCTTTGGGGCTGCCTAACAGGTCTGATTTTATCATTGGTGTAAATATGGTGTATACAGGTATCAGGGTGAATTCCTTTCATGTCAAAGTAAAACCATGCAAAAGCACTAGATTTCCCTTGAATCATTTGGATCAATTTTGGTTGATGATATGATTTCAGGCGAGAATTGATATGCAGAGATTTTCCAAGACAGATTTCAACAGTCCAAACAACTAACTCTTATTCTCCACTTATTGTTGATATAGTGAATAATGTAGAAGTGGAGGGATGCCAAACCTCCTAAAATTCAAGGTTGAAAATATGTGTAAATTATGAAATTGAGGACACTCAATACATTCTGTATTGGCTAAAAATAAACTTAAAATAGGTTCTTCAGTTTGTTCTTGAACTCCCTTTTCTTGCTCAAGTGTTAACAGGAGTTCAGCACAGTTCTCCTCCCCGTAAGGATTCTCCAACCATAAAGGAACTTCAATGGTTGGTTGGGTAGGGGGAAAGAGAATAAGTTTCTAACTATGGGTCCCATTAGAATTTTTCATCTCCCCAAACCGACAACTAATAAATGCATCAGCAGTGGCCAACCAAGGTCGACCAAGCACAATTGGATGTCCAGGTTTGGAGGAATTTTACTGAATTACTAAGAAGTCCACAGGATACTTCCAGGTGACTAAGGTGACTGTTACATCATCTAGGCTTCTTGTTGGGCTAATGAATTATTTGTCTGCCAATTCCAACAAGGTTTGTGTTGGCCTTAAATGATTTAGTTGCAACGTATGCATGGTGTCAAAAGTCAACACATTTATTTTTGCTCCTAGATCAATAAGTGTATTTAAAAAAAAATACCATTGATTTCTATAGTCACCACTAGATTTCATGGATCATTATATTTAGATGGAATTTATGATATAAATTCTAACAGTTGTCCAACCACATGTATAACAGGAGGTTCCTTCCTCTTCCTTCTAGGATTTTTAATGCAAAGATCCCTTATAATCTTGGAGTAGATAGGAATATCTTTGATGGTTTGAAGTAGGGGAATATTTACACATACATTCCTTAGTTCAATTTCTAAATCATGTCCTAGAGGTACCTCAGGTTTATTCACAAGCAAATTTTTGGATAAGGTGGGAGATTAGTTTCCTAGGGCATTTCTAATGGTTGAGGAGTGTGAGGAGGAATTTCCTCTTGTACGGGGATGTCTTCTTCTTCACTTGGTGGGTTATCAATTTGTTCTTATTCTTGAATAACCAATGTAGAATTTTGTTTATTCAAGACCTTCCCAGATCTCAATTGAATTTCATTTAGTGAAGTAGGAGTTATCACATAAGTTGGGAAAGTCTATACTTCAAGATTTTGTACAGGTTGAGTAGGTATATTGTTTGGATTAGGGATGGGTTGTGCAAGAATAGGGGTAGGCTGAGGGGGCTTTGGATTAGGTGCAGCTTGCATTTGTGGTTGTTGATTTGGGTTCAAAGGCAAGGTGAGTTGTTGTTGTAGTTTGGAAGGTGGAGGTAGAACAGGTGGATTAAACCCAAGTAACAACTGACAGATATTGGAAGGATATTGTGGGTAAGTAGGAAAAGTTGGTGGTTTAAAAGGAACATTCCCATATGTAGGCCCCCTCCATCCTTGTTTCCAAGGTTTGAATTTTTGTTTTTGATGTGTCCATTGAAATTAAGTCATTGGAGGATTCCATTGTTTTTGTGAGTATTGTGTGGTAGGATCGAAAAACATATTAGAATTTTGTTGTCTCCATGCTCTATTAGGGGGATATGATGTTTCTTGAGGTTCTCCTCCTCCCTTAAAAATGGATTTCATTCCAAGTAAGGAAGGGAACTCGTTGGTAGGGTGATCTTATGTACAGAGCCCACAAATTTCAATGACATTAATAGGACATTTTTTTTCAAGGTGCCTCTTCCTACACCAAGGATAGAAAATTACTAAAGTATAATATTCTTCTTATTGTTTCTTTTTTATCTTCATGGTGTCTAACTGGGTGCTAATTGTATTTAGGAAATTTGTTTTGAATTTTTCTAGTAGATTCCATAATTCTATCCTTGTAACACCTCTTGGAGTAGGCTTGGTAGTTCTGCTTATAGGATCACTTACACTTTTTCATGTTTTGTCTTGGCTGTGAGAGTAGCTTTTACAATACTCTGCAATGTCTGCAAATGGATTTTGATATACATCCCCAGAACTCATGAGGTTTAGTACCTCATTGCAGTCATCCCTTATACCCTTCAGGAAGATGGTCCTAAATGTGGTTGTGTCTAAGGCGAATTTGTTTTTCTTTTGATAATTGTATAGGAACCTTTCTAGGTAAACTTCCAAACTTTCCTCCGCAGACTGCTGCATTTTAAATATATCATTTCTAGCATCTCTAGGTCTGCAATAATCTTGATATTTCTGGAGGAAATTTTCTTTCATCCCATCCTAGGATAAGATAGTGTGCTCTCCTAGGCTCAAAAACCACCTTAATGATGAGTCTTTAAGTGTGGCTGGAAAAATTTTTAATTTTTGTGCATTATCAGTGTAATTATAACTCCTACATAGTATATCAAATTCAAACAAAAATGAATCGGGATCTTCTGTTGACATACCATGGAAGTGAGGTAGTGATGAAAATGGGATATTATTCATAGCAACATCTCTGGTAATGCCTAATATTGGGAATCCAAATGTCTTTGATTCATTATTTTTGTTCCCTTCCTCATCTTCCATATCTCCAAATAGCATGTTATAGGTTGCAGGTGATGTTTCCCCACTAAGTGATGGTTCAACCATTGGGTTGGTTGGGATATCCAAATGTTCCAATACTTTGTGTGTTGCTCCAATGGCAGATTCATCCTCTTCTACCACTACCTCTATCTCTTTTCCAACTCTTCCTTCTTATTGGTTCACCATTGCTTCCCTTACTTCCTGTTGTGATATGTCCTCAACCTACACAGTAGCTTCATATTTAGGACCTTTGGTTGTAGATTCAATTACTTCCTTTGAAATATCCCCTTTGAGAATTTCTCCTACACAAAACTTATTTGAATTAGTATGGGGGGTTTTCTTGATTTTTCTGTAACTTTGGGGGGTTTTCTTGAATTTTCTGCAATTTTGAATGCAATAAATATACCTTTGTTATCTCTACATATACACATAAAAAGAAGATCTAAATACTAAATCAACAAAAAATTTAACTATTGAAGGTAAGAGGACAACCTGACTTTGATGCAACCCCACTAAAGTGAATGTGTGGGATCTTCCCTCGTGTCTTACCATCTTCTCTCCATCCTCAGGTCGTCCTTAAAACCACTCCAAAACCATAAACACAATCTAATGAAAACACTACCTATTACCATTTACAACTCCCCGGCAACAACGCAAAATGTTGGTGCAATTATATGTTCATTATATTGCAAGCATTTAATATGTCAATCCATTTTCATAATCAATGGATTTGATGCACTATATGTGTCGATAACAGATAAATGCCTATGTTTGGTGAGTATATCCTATATAAGAAAACATTTTTAGACTAAATACTCTAGTTTCACACTTTTCAAATAACACTCTCCATACAGTTCAAAAATCAGAAATCAAAAACTCATAAACAAGCACATGATCTAAAGTTCGATGACAAAAATGACACCAACTGTGGATTATCCAGCAAATAGTTTTGAAACAAGCACATGATCTAAAGTTCGTACTCAAGTAATGGATCTGTTCAGTACTGGCTCATGAAAGAGAAATATGAACTTTGACTTGATCTCCTGGAGAAACTAAACTAACAGCAATTAGCACTCTGCATATTCTTTAGAGAAAAACTCAATCAAGCCTAAAAGAAATACCAGGCAGAGTAAAGCACTCCATTATAGGTGCATGTAGGGTGAGATATGGAGGTCTTGATTGTGCATGTGTTTGCAAGATGTAGTCTAATCAATTATGGAAGAAAACTATAAGTGTGGTGGAACAATCCATTATATGCACATGTATGGTGAAAGATGGAGATCCAACCTGTCCCTAAATTTGCAAAATAAAAACAAACACTACAGCATTTAGTCTAGACAAACACTAAGGCATTTAATCAAATGATTGTTCTCATCTACTCACACAAAGATGACAAGTAATTACTCAAAAATCGTTGCACTCAAAAATCACACACAAAACTCTCACTCACTTAGAATTATCACACATCTATATTGTATGCTATCAAGTGTGTCACTGAAACATAACAGGAATAAAGTTAGATGATGTGATCAAACATAGAATTACTCTATCCACACACAGAAAACTAGAATTATACTCACAACTTACTACAAAGAATATTACCTTGGTTGGGTTGGTGGGACCTTGCTATAACAACAAGGCATCTCTTAAAAGAAACTTACAGAAGAGAATATTTGGACACACACATAGAATCCATGAACTTCAATTATATCATTACTTTAGAAAACAATGGTACAATCAACAGTCTTCAAGAATCAATCTTACAGCATAACAGTGCTTAATTCTATATTTGTATATGTCTATCATCTACAAGGATCTCTCTTTAAAGAGAAACAGTCATTGCAATCAAAGTCTGTAGATAACATCAAATATTTTCACATATATTACAATTGGTTGATGTATCGATTTTCAAGGGAATGATTTCATTCTCATGAAACAAAGTGCATGAGTGATGAAATGTATCATGGTCTTCAACAAACAAAGAATGTTCGAGCCAACAAATTCCTAGGACCCTTCAAGAAAAATCTTGTTCAAACACCCAAGCCTGCAAATATGGAATGGGTACCGGACGCACACAACTGGAGCAAAAGACTGGTACCGGACGCACACAGTCACATAAATCGATACCGGATGCAAACAGTCAAATAAATCGGTATCGGACTCACATAGGAAAGGTATCATATGAACTCAGCATTGGTACTAGACGATCGCAAAGATAGGTACCAGACGAGCCCAAATATAGGTACTGGACAAGCACAAAGATAGGTACCGGACAAGTTGAATACCAGATAGACGCCGAAATAGGTATCGGATGAATAAAATTTGTTGTCATAAGATATTCTTATATCATTCAAAGTAATTAGAGAGATTTAAACATCAATTATTCAATCCTAATCATGAATAAATCTCATAAATCATGATTAAACATAAGTTACCTCATATGTACACAATAATTGCTAAAGAACGTGTGTGTTGAGGAAAATAGGCAGAGAGTGCATATGTATTAGGAAACATTGGTCGGGATATGGGACAAGAAAAGGCAATTGGAGGTTACAAAAATGAAGCTCAAAGGACTTTAGCAATGAAACAAGGTTGTAATAAAAAGTGTTTGTAGAGATATTTTGCAGCCTTATGCCTATAGAAAACAAGTTGTTATTGTAGTTAATCCAACCACCAAACCTCACAAAGAATCCACTTTTTACTCTCAATCATTGTATTGGAGGAACCCATATGGCCTGGGATCGGTACTTTCTAGATGAGTTTATCATCAACTGTCTTGATGATCATAATTCAGGAATCATTGCATTCAGGTCATCCTTTTGTGGGGTATGGTCATGTGGAAACTACCACCATTATTTGAAGTATATGTGGAAGGAACCCCCTTTTTCATTACCCCTCATTTCCTAACTCTCCATCATTCCAAGAATCTCTAGGTCTAGGAAATAGTCACCAAATCCTTTCGCCGATGGTTCACATAATTAATTGTAGTTTTTTATGAGAGGGTCTGCATCCCAACATGACTTTTCGACAGGTACATTGATTATCTTGAATTTAAATGTGATTTTCTTAATGTTTTTATTTCTCCTCGTGCAGCAAATTATAAGACAAAGGCCAAGCTTACTGTATGTATTATGGAAAGGGACATCCTAGATGGTGTGGCAGTGTGGTCGACTGACTACCAATCTCCTTTCTCATAGGTCCAAGATGAATTTGAAGTGAGAACCAAGAATTCCCAAGAGAAGAGGCGGGCCATCACTGCTGCTCAAAAAAGAGATAAGGATGTTGCATGTAAGATCCATAATTTAAGTTCCAAGGATCAGGGGTCACCCCATTAATATAAGGGTATGCAAAGTGGAAGTGGGTCTAAAGCGGAGGTGGAGATAGCCAGGAAATAAAAATGGTCTTCCAAAACATAGGTTTTACCCCATATTGACCTTGACGCCAACAAAAAAGATGGCCATCCACCCTCCCCACTTGTAACCCCAATCGAGGAAGAGGTCCCAACACCCTCAGCCCAGTCAAAGGTCCAGTCTAGCCAGATTTCCGACAAACTTCGTTGCACAACTACCATGAAGTAGTAATCGATTGACTCTGCAACACCTAGTCGACAAATCACCAAATTGATGAATTAGCTTCATGATCAATTATCCAGACATGTATTTTTTTAGAACGATATGGTGGGGATGTTTGACACCAAATATAAACAACTAACTGTACCTTCCCAACTGATATCCCCACCATGGGACCTCCAATCTCTCATAGCTCCAGGCACAAACCAAAGAAAAATTTTGAGTCTCATTCCTCTTGCCATGATCTTCTTTTACTCAACCAAGACAAAGTTCAACCTTTCACATGTCCCTACTACCAAGCTACAAGGATTTGTCACTACCATGCTCTACGAACTCAGGGAGAGAAACCTATCTCTCACCCAAGAACATGCCTTGTAGTATAACTAAATTCTTATTAATAATTAATAAATGTAATCATTAATATTTGTAATTGACCATTGTGGAGGGTGTGTCTCTTCACTAAAATATCTATAAAAGAACAGTCATTCATTGTCGTAAGACAGACTGGAATAAGATATAATAAATATATATTATATATATAGTCCCACCATATCTCCTCTAATTGATATTAGAGAGAAGATCTTGGAATATTCAAGGTTTTAAAAAAAAGGTGCACTCTATTCTGCCATACTTGTTCTCTATATGTGAAGAAATTTTTGAATGGAGGATTAAAAATAAAAAAGGAA
The DNA here is from genome assembly GCA_010110895.2 of Picea sitchensis. NCBI lineage: Eukaryota > Viridiplantae > Streptophyta > Pinopsida > Pinales > Pinaceae > Picea > Picea sitchensis. The sequence continues at coordinate 138,532 of SNQJ01S0010202.1, read as the reverse complement.
ATACAAATCCTTCTTTACGGGAGGATAAGTTTTATAAATATTCCCATAAAAGTGAATAATGTGTGAATAAGGAATACTAAGATACATTTCAAAAAAAAAAAAAGTAGACATGGAATAAAACTTTTAGCTTTATGAGCCACTAAAGAAACCCAAGAAAGTGAAACCAGAGTCAAGAGAGGAATCCCACCACTCACCTTAACTAATATATTTTAATATATATTCTTTAAAATAGTTAAATACATTTAACCTTTAAGGTGTACCATTAAAAAGCTATTAAAGGGAACCATGGGAAATCCATAAACTTCAAGGAAGGCCTCAGGTGCCACAGGAAACACGTCATCCAAAACAAGAAATATGTCACCCAATAAAGAGTTAAATGACGAGTTAAAAGAATTAAAAACCTCAGTGGTGGAGATCTCTAGCAAACTCAGTCATGTAGATGTTAGCCTATGGCTTACCTTTATCAATCACTAAGTCTAAATTGTCACCTATATTTGTATTATTCATTTAGGATATTAGTAATATATCCTCAAGTGATGACTAATGAGTTAGTTAAGATTGCCTAGCCTAGTCATCATGCATG
>SNQJ01S0010202.1:115560-137899 GCA_010110895.2 Picea sitchensis | reverse complement strand
AAATACTTCGTCAGAAAACGATTCTCGATTGAAAAATTGCATAGAGGAAAGTACTCACCCATTTTTAGATCATTCTCCAAGGCCTCCTCCTTCTCTACCAACTCTTGTTGCAGCTGTGACCACATATGAGTGAGCCTATATTCTTTCTAGCGATCCAACTGGATGACCTTCTCTCTAAGGTGTACAAGTTGCATTCTGTGCTTATCCCAATCTATCATGACTGCTATGAGGGTGTATTGGAATTATTCAAATTTCTTCTTGAGAAATCCCAACAATTTGGTAGAGGTATCAATGTGCTTCTCCATCTTTTCCATCCTCTTCTTGAAAATATGAACCTTCTCTTTCAAGTGCTCATTCTCCTCTTGAAGCTTGAGAATTGCTGGCCCTTAAGTCTTCTAACTTGTCTCTACTTACTTTACCCATGTTGAGGTCTACAATGTTTTGTTCAAAGTCCTAGTAGCTGTCACAGTCAAGGATGCAACTGCTCTGATACCAACTGATCCATAAAATAAAGACTAATATCCCACTCGCTTCACCAACATGGACCTTGTGTAAAACAAATTTATTGTCTCTCTCTCTCAGTCTTTGTTCTCTTCCCTGTACATGGTTCCCACTTCGAAGAAAGGTCACTAGGCCTATGTTCCTCTATCCTATACAAGGATCTCTGTCTTCTTCTTCTTGTGTTCTTTGTAGGGTCTTCTCTATGAAATGATTCCAAGGTATCTACTCTAGAGGCTCATAGTATGCATAACCTATAGAATCTTTCTACAAGAAAGGTAATGGAAATACATATGAGTTCTTGCTTATGAGAACTCTAGTTATTTGAGAAAGCTCTTGTGGAAATCAAAACAAACCTTGGGTTAATATTTTCTTTTACCAATATTTGAACAAAATAAAATGGATTGGTTACACACAACTCAATGCGAATAGACAATTCACTCACATATGTGAATCCGAGTCCTTGCACATGGTCAACAACACTGATTTGGGATTCCTCCATAGCCCATGTTATGTCCTCCTATCTTCCTAACTAGGGACATAACCTGGATTCTTATTTCTTTATGTGCCATGAGATTCAACACAATGAGGAAACATTCCCGTTACCCCCAACCTAGGGGTAACTAAGGAGATTATGTCTGAAGGACCACAGGTTGGAGAAATGGAGTTCCGAGAGCTAGATGGACATAACGTAGCCCTCCTTTATCATTGATGCCTTATACATATCATCATCAACAACAACATCCACCACACTGGCTTGGTCCCAAAGGGAAATGGGTCTTTCTTGTTAGCCTATGGCTTACCTTTACCAATCACTAAGTATAAATTGTCACCTGTATTTGAATTATTCATTTAGGATATTAGTAATATATCCTCAAGTGATGACTAATGAGTTAGTTAAGATTGCCTAGCCTAGTCATCATGCATGATTTTAGGATCTAGAGCAAATATCTCTATGAGGTGGCATCACCCATTGTACTATAAATGTGTAACATTGGAGTGAATACAATGTGTGTTGGCTAGTGAGCCTTTTCCGCCATGTTGTTCTTCTTGTCTATATTTTATCAATTGGTATCAGAGCAAAGTTATGGTCTTAAGGGCCCCGGTAACATCTTGGTAGTTTTCCATGTTTTTTTTTTCAATCTCAGTTGATGGTGGTGGCAGATATTCTTGACACATTCTGATAGATGTTTGATACACTCGGGTTTCACGTGAAGGAGACAAGAACAACGAATTGGGGTATATCAAAACAAAATGGCCCGGTAGATCGCGTTAAATATCTTCCATTGAAGATCTGGTGAAAATAAGAAACAAGATCTCCCTCCATAAATTGATTATGTATGTTTTATGATCCTCTCTAAGCTCTTTGGGAAGTGAAATAGAGGGTCCATGATCATAGTTTAATTCAGGATCATCCAAATTTCGATAAGGTTTCGCTACGCCACCTCTATGGAGATCGCAGAAGCTCATCGATAATGGTCATGGAATTGGGGATTTTGACGACAAATCTGGAGATCTTGGTAATGAAGTTGACGACAGGTTGTAATGGGAGATCTTGGTAATCAAGTTGCAAGGGTTTGACAGATCTGAAGAAATGGGCATACTCACTCTCAGACTACAGACGTTCTCAAAGTTCTTCAGTAGATCTTCAACCATGGCCTTCATTTTAGAATAGTGACTTTTGTTTCGCCGAGCAGATGTATTTTTCTTGAACGAACACCCGTATAACTGAAATTTGTGACCTTGTGTGGGTAAAAAAATAATCCCTCGGCGATGCCATGTGACCAACGATTAATATCAAGATCCTCATTCTCCATTGATTTCTTCCAACCAAAGTTAGACCTCATGTCGCGGGTACACATTTAGGCCTAATATTTATTTTAGCAACCCCAACACCACAAAAACCATGATTTTACGAAGCTTCGACAGATTATTAGACATTTGTAGCTAAATTCGGAGTTAGAAACGTGAATTTTGGTTGAGTTTGGGCCTCACATCTCCCCCACGATTTTGCATCCTCAACAATAAGCATTATTCACGACACTGTTCCGGTGAGGCAGCCTGCATGGTGTGTCGGTGCGGTGAGGTAGATATTCTTTCACAGAGATCAATGTGAAGAATCCACCGAAACTTCTGATGACGGTTCTAGATTTGTGGGAGGACGGGCACGAATGTTACCTCAGCTGGCAAGAAGAAGTTCGTCTCAGGACAGCACAGAGGAAGAGACCCAATGCAGTTGAGGAGATTTGAATGCCTGATGTAGAGGGTGAGGAGCTTGATTCGAACGACATGATGAAGACTGTGAATTGGGTTTTTGGTCCAATGCGGGTATAAGGATCGTTGACAAGTTCAATTCTCACTGCCCTCAGACATCGCGCATGTATTATCATCCAACTTCCAATAGCAACATTCACAAAACTAAGCCCGAGGCCACCTCCTCTGGTGCCCTTCAAGTTCCTACATCTCCTATCGATTCAGTGTTTGAGATACTCTGTATAGATGTTTAGGCTGCTGGCTTCTGCGAGGAAAACAAGGGTACGGGAATCGTTTCCCCATCCTGTTTCTTAAATTTTATTTTGTTCAGGTCTGTGAGATCATATTAAATTGCATGTGAAATTGGGCACAGTGGGTGAGTCAAATCCCTGGTAATTTCATACGCGTTTATGATCTGAATTAATCTGGACAACACTAGTGTCCATCTATGTGATTGTGGATCTGAGGAACAATGAAATTATCACTCATAAACTCGTGCTATAGTCTTTCCACCAGTTGTTTGCACGCAATCTGAGTTATCTGTGGAGATTCTTATGCATCTTCCTCTATGTGGGTGCATGCTAAGGAGTTGTTGGCGTTGTGCTCTGTTGACGCTATGATATACTGCAATCTGTGTGCTTTCATTATTCATTTCTTCATTTAATAATGCAATCTGCATGCTAGTATTTTCTACGTACAGCCTGTGAGTTTTTATATTGAGTGTTTGTTGTGTGTTCGAGCTATCCTAAATGATCATTATGATTACGTGGTGAATGAGTCGAACCTCTTCCCAAAGGAATTTGATCCGGTTGAGATATGCATGCCCTTTGGCTGTCACCGAAACTGTAAATCAGGGTTTTGGAAATGGAGAAAAGAGAGAAATTGTGCTCAGCAAGAATATTCATACAAATTGCCTTGCTCTCAATAAAAGTCCTCCTCCTGCGTGTGAATGCCAAGAGATCATTGTAATTTTCAATAAATGTCTTGAATAAAAGAAGAAAAGTCTTCTTCAAAAATGTATATTTCTATTTCCTTATTCAAAAGGAAATATCATTGTAATCTTCAAAATTAATAAGAAGGTTTATTTTGTTGTGGTTGGTGTCCTAGATCCACCTGAAATTGAATAAGGGGATCATAGGTACACTTGTACTTGTGTGTGATGGTAATATTTTCATGGAGCATTATGATTTATGTCTAGTCTTGACATAATTATTGATCATTTAATACAACACACATGTAGTTAAGGAAATTCAAGCACTCAGTTAATGAAAGTCAAGCACAATGGAGTGCAAGTAATCAAGAAGCAGCGAAGATATTAAATTAGCAATCATATCAGCAATGCACAAATCAAGCTTGTAATGGAAGGATAATTGGATGTGACTTGGAGTCGAAAACATCATCAAGTTTGAAGATCAACTCAACTTTGAATCATGATTTATTGCAACTTGCAAATAGTCTTTTTGTAAATTTACTTGTCTTTATAAATCAAGTGAAATTGAATTTGTCATAAGGTGCATTTTCGGCTGAGCCTGACACCCAAGATTCATTGTAATTTTGAGTCCCAATTGACAAGATTGAGAAGTTTAAATCATTGTAATACTTTGGGATGCATTTTCGGTGGTAACCGACATCCTCAACTTCCTGAAAGAAATAAAGAAAGAAGAGTCCAAGCGAGCATGAAACAAAAGCAAGCGAGCGTGAAGTTCAAGAGAGCGGTTCAAGTGAGCGAGTTGCAAATAAGCCTTCTTCTGTCGAGTCAAATTGTAATAAGGATCTACCTACACAAGGAGACCTTTTTTAGTGTTTTGAAAATGGCTCGAAGTCTCGAATTATTAGAGTTACCAAACACTCTAATAAACACCACTAAAGATAACACTGTGATATTGAACAAAACAACTCTTCAATCAGTGCTAACTTGTTTGCAAGTGACGCAAGATAAAGTTAGACTTCTTCAATCTCTATCCCAACTATTGAATGACGAGTTGATTGATCTCAAAAGTCAACAACCACTGAAGTTTTCTAAACTAGTTTTTGTTCAAAACAACCCTCTCTATCATGATAATGATGATGATGATGATGTTTTTAATCAACAACCAGTGAAGGAACAACATAGTGATACAACTTCAGAATCAGTTTCAGAGGAAGTTGAATCTATTCATGAACTCACATTTCAAAAAAATTCTTTTGATTTCAGTGAAGAAAACGTTTCAATAATGCATCAACATGCAGTAAATCCACTTCCATGGATTTCAAAGCAACAGGTTCAGAATAAATTATCTACAGCAGGAATAGAACAGGACTTGGATATGACAAGGAAGTTACCTTTCATATTCTTGATTATTCCAGACCAATCAAGTTCCAAAGTGTTGGATTCCTTCAAGAAGATTCACTTTCACCTATTCAAGTTCAACATCAGAATGATAAGTGCCAACATTGTAATCGAGTTGGTCACAAGGAGAATCAGTGTTTTGATCTCCATCCTTGCCAGCATTATGGCAAGCATAACCATTCTTCAAACAAATGTTCAACACTGAAGAAACCTGGAAGATTGAAAATTCACTATGAGTGGATTGATCCTTGGCAATGGTCATCAACAACCAAGCGATTATACAAGTCTTACCGTAGAATTCAATCTCGAGTAAAGACCCATATTGTAGTACATAACATTTTTTGTACCTCACATAAGTGGTCCCCTTATGGCGTAGCTTTCGAGCATGGCCCTCACGGGATGGCATAACATGTGGTTGTTTCCGCATGCCCACTTTGTGTTGTACTCAAATGAAACAAGTATGGAACTCTCTTGAGCCTAGAAGGGGGGAGTACAATGATGTAACTCTCATGCACCTTAAGGGGGGGAGTTCAAAATTCCAGTGAAGATGGTTCATGAAACCACTTATGGTCTATTCTTTTAGCTAACAAAGGGGGGAATTGATGATGGAATTGAAGATGGTTGCCAGACAAAAAGTTTTGACAACAACAAACATCAAGTATGTCAGATGGGCTTGAAATTTTCCAAATGGGCAACTGCGGTCTGTAGATGACAGACTTTAGCAGAATTGTGGTTCAATAAGTTTAAGTTGAATCATATAGATTTATTTATTTTGAGAGAAATGATGTGAACATTTGGTTCACAGATGGTCATTCGACCTAGCAGAGGACAAGAGGATCCTTCTGCATTGGAGCTTGGAATTTGATTGAGTTGTCAGCCATTTTCAGGGATGTGTCAGACTAGAAGCTAACTCACTTCTCTTGGTTCGCTCTCATCAGATTGGAGTTTACATTAAGTAAACAATTTGCATGCATCCTGGCTCACATGATTACATTGTGAGATTTTCCAGAGATGGCAGGCTTTGACAGGATTATGGTTCAATGACTTGCAATTGAATCATACACATGATACATTGGGATGTTGTTGGACACCTAAAAGTGTCAAGATTGGTTAGTGGTTATCCAAAAACCATCAGATACATGGTATCAATTGGTTAGTGGTCATCCCAAACCACATATTCAGAGATCACTTTCAGTGATACACTTATAGTAGAGTGGTGATACTACATGTTCGCCAATTAGTAGAAGACATCAGATTCTTCTAGCTAAAATACTTGGTAAAATGATCAAATTGTCAAGCAATCAGGAAATGTTCAGATATTACAGTTGTTCACTTCCATATCTCATCTCTCTTCCAGTTCATTTCAAATGAACATGTTCAGCATCTAGATTGGCGGTTTTTTTAGGCAGTTCTTCATTGAGGCTCGGCACAGGAGTTTCAGTATGAAGACTTGGAATTGATACCAGTTTATGCTTTATTGATGGTATTATTGATCGGACTTGTGATTGAGGGGGGGATTGTTAGCCTATGGCTTACCTTTACCAATTACTAAGTCTAAATTGTCACCTATATTTGTATTATTCATTTAGGATATTAGTAATATATCCTCAAGTGATGACTAATGAGTTAGTTAAGATTGCCTAGCCTAGTCATCATGCATGATTTTAGGATCTAGAGCAAATCTCTCTATGAGGTGGCATCACCCATTGTACTATAAATATGTAACATTGGAGTGAATACAATGTGTGTTGGCTAGTGAGCCTTTTCCGCCATGTTGTTCTTCTTGTCTAGATTTTATCAGTAGATATAAAAGAATTAAAAGCCTCAATGGATGAGATCTCTAACAAACTCAACAATATAAGCAAAATTTACAAAAAAAACAATGATATGGATGATTTCTCCATAAGACTCGGTGGTGTGGAACAAGGATTAAAGGTGTGGATAAAAAACCATGATGATATCAAGGCCCATGTCGCATCATTGGAAACAGGGAATAAGGAATTAAATATCCACAGTTTCCACTGTCACCACTCCTTTTTTCTTCCCCCAAAACATTCGTCCAATTTTGGATCCTTTAATGGATTTACGCACAAGTTGAGATTTGATGTATCGATATTTAATGGAGAATATGATAGGGAAAGGACAAGGTGTATTAATCAACTTGAATGTTATTTTTAGTTACACAAGATGTGTGACGAGGAGAAAATTAACTTTACATAATTTCACTTAGATAAGGTAGCAAGAAACGGGTTCTTATGGTGGCACTCATAAGCACAATCAAGTGAATGGGAGACATTTAGGAAGCATTTTTTTAGGAAATTTCATAACATCGAGGAAAAGGAAGTCTCTTCCAAATTCACTTTATTACAATAGGCAGGCATGGTGGATGAATTTTTTAACAAGTTGCATGTGTTAGCTACATGTGTGATTGATTTATCAGATGATCACCTCCTACAAATTTCCATATCGTGATTGAAGGAAGACATAAGAAATGAACTAATATACATCAAGGATGTGGAACAATTGTGATTAAAATCTAGGGTGGAAAAAGAAAAATTGTTGTTCTTTCAGCGACCTCCTTGGTCTCATTTTGAAGAACTAAGCTCAAAGTTTACTCTTGCTTACAAAGGGACTCCACCACCTAACATGGAAGATGATGAAAGTCAATGTTTCAAATTTCATGAACCTAACTAGAGGCCAGGACACAAATTCAGGGTAAAATGATTCTATATGTGTGAAATAGAGAGCGATAGCGACAACAACAAAGATTCAAAATATTCTAATGAAGAATCTAAAAAATCCAAAAAATCTAGCCATCAAAATAACAATGCTTTGAGGACAAAGTATTTGAAGGATGGATGACTTGTAGTATAAATAAATTCTCATTAATAATTAATATATGTAATCATTAATATTTGTAATTTACCATTGCGAAGGGTGTGTCTCTTCACTAAAATATCTATATAAGGGCAGTCATGCATTGTTGTAAGATAGACAAGAATAATATATAATAAATATATATTTTATATATCTAGTCCCACCAAATATCCTACATAACCAACTATGCCTTTAGTTTCACTAGGAACTCTCAATCCATGCAAACACCAGGTCTCAGTTGCAACAAGAATTAAGTGTGCAACAAAAAATTGAAGCTTCCTGACAAAACCTCCAGAAAATGCATCTTGGTGAGGTTACTGCACATACAAAAAGTAAGGCCCATGTAATATGTTATAACATATTGCATGTAATATGTTATAACATATTACATTTAATATTTAATATAACATTTAACATGTAATATGTAATATAACATATTACATGTAATATGTTATAATAGGATAAATCCATTCTATCCAGTCACACCAATGTATTCACTACCTTGGATGACGCTTACTCATAGGTTTGTAAGAACGAGTAGGGACAACCAGATATCCTGACACCGTAGAAACTTAGAGTGGTTTATGAGTGTATTCATCTCTTGGAATCTCAGAATACAAAACTATGAGCACAAATTAAATAGTTAACACCGGAGGAGACAAAATTACAGAAGAAGATTGCAACAATAGAATTAGTTGTCTAGAATAGCCTGAGTAGATTGAAAAAAAAATCAGGGGTGATTGATCATATATTCACCTTGCGGAATCATTTACAAAATCCCCCAAAATTAATTGTTATCCATGATAAATTTCATGAAAACGAGGCTAAGGTAGCAAAAAAAAAGAGTATATTTGCCTCTCTACCTATAGGCAAGCACACGACTACGATGGAAGCTACTGCATCTAAAAAAAAAAATTATTGTAGCCCAAGATGATCAACAAAGAATATATGAGCTCATCACTACTACAATCGATAAGGCCTTAATATTGTATACCCAGCTGACAGACACACAGGTTTTTGTCGTCCCTTTGATCAATAAAACAAAAACAATGGATATGATAGCTCCTCAGGTCACAACAATCGATGTCAATGTGATTGTTCAACTCAACCAGGAACTTTAGGGTAACCTCAATGAGCCTGATTTCCAATTCGAGTTCGTCCAAGAACTATTGAAGATGGTTCCATCCATCGCATCAGTCACTCCATGAGTAAATTGTATCAAGGACGAGCCAAATTATAGTGGTGGGGGCATGTTAGCACCCAAATGTTTGGGTACATATCGTGTGTTCACACAAACGAAGTTGTGCGTGCCTATTCCATTTTTGTGTGCATTCAAGAAGCTGCACGAGGGATGATTGGAGGCGTGTGTGCTAGATCAAGTTTTTTTATTGTATTCTAGTTCAATTTATAACAATGTGTGTTGGTCTGAATTTTTTGATGCATGCCAAAAATCAAGAAAACACTGCATGCACGTCAAAATCAAGAAAAGAATCTTTGGGAAATCTCCTTGAATGATTATTACATGCAACACAAGGGAACATAAAGTAGAAAGAATATGAGTTGGAAAGGTAGTTGAGATTTCCATGATTCCAAAGAGGCTACCTAGAATGCATGTGGGTGACAGAAGTGTGTGGGACTGGAAGTTAGAGGAGTGAGTGGGGTAGAACTAAAAGTGACAGAGCGCCAAAGTGGAGAAGAAAATAAAAGGGAGCAACGACAACATAAAGAGAGTTAGCTCGTTAGGCAGTTGGTTTCTGGTTGATGGTTGTGGGTATTGTTGGATTTGAGATCACTCTGAGCCTATGTTTTGTAATGTATTTGGTTGGAAGTGCAAGTCTGTCACAATTGTAGAGTTTGAAAGAGAGCGCATGGTGTCATGTAATGTAAAACTGGTAAAATGTTTAAGAGAGAAAGGCTATGGTGTTGTCAATGTATGAGTTGCTTAATGTATGTTTGTGATGGTGGAATGAAGATAATAAAGTTGCAGTGATTAGGGTATTATGATGTGTTACTAATATGTCAATTGAATGTGTGTGTTGTTGCATTTTGTTAGTTGTTAATTAGTTTTCAATGGATTGTATGAATGCTACCCTAGATGGAATTTTGTGCAATTATTCCTTCATCATCATTGACACAAGACCAGATGGTCTATGTGATCCTCATGGTGTCTTGGGTGAGACCTTATTCATTATTTGGTTGAGTATTTATATGTTGATTCCATGGGGTTTTTGTTGGTCAACTCTGGACAAACCCTAGGTCTTCAACCCCTCAGCATTAAGAAAGACGCATGCAGGCGTGAATGATCCAACACATGCATTAACCCTTCTACTTTCAAATGTCATTCTTCATGTCAGAACCTTATCATGAACCACCATGCCATTCCACCTTCATCATCACCTTCCCATATCCTAGCTATGTCGCTTTCATCACTACCTTTGTTGTCAATTGTAGTGTAGAAACCATCTCAACTAACTATTTCATTATTTTCTTGTTTAAATCATTGAAAGATTGATGGAACAATGGAAATTGGAGAGTAAAATTTAGAATCATAGCCAAGAAATGGATACAGTACGAGCTTTCTTTCTATCATATACTTCGTGAACCCTGTTATTGTTTTCCATTCTAATGATGAATGCATTTTGGAGACATGTTTCCTTATGAGGCATAGTTAAATGTAGAAATCTAGTTGCAATTATATTTGCATGCATGAATCTATCAGTTACAGCAACTAAACAATTCAAACTTCCCTCTGCGAGTACTGAATAATTGGAATGTGTTGAAAATTCACTAGAGAAAAATATAAACTTATAGTCTAGTAGATGAAAAATATTTCCTCATTGTCACCATATCTCACATGATGGACCTACTAAAGAATAACAATACCTTTAGAGCAAATATAAAGATTGCAAAAGAATGTTGCAGGTTGGAAATTTTAGTGCACCTGTTTATATATGCCTTTGTTTCCCACCTAGATTGTGACCCTTTCTATATACATGGAGAAAAAACACCTAGCTATTATGTCAACCATGTTGCCAAGGCGGCCTTGTTATGCTTATCATATTAAACTATATTGCACCAGAATGTTTAGGCAATTCAAGTGTCATTTACCTTAACATTGCAAAATCTTTACATTACTTATGTATATTAAGTATCAAATGATCTTATAGGAAATGATCAAATAATGAATTAAATAGAAATCATATATCAAAATGTTCAATCAGTGCTATTCAAAAGTTTAGGAAAAGCACATACATGGAGTATATTAGCACCAAAGGCCTTCAAGGACTCTAGGAACTGGGATTTCTTAGGATTAGAATAAATCATGCACTCTATCACTTGAAGAAGTGTAGGATGGTTGAAAGGAAGGTTGTATTTGGTGAGATAATGACCAATGTAGCATGTTGCTTCGAGTATCAATGCCATGTTGCTTGACAGTTTTCCCTATATTTCTAGTTAAAGTGTATGCTACAAGTATCATTGTCCTATTACAACCAATCCATCAACCAAGTAATAGTGAAATGGATCTCAAAAATACACTAAGACTCCCATCTCACTTTTGTTTCTCTGTGTGGCCATCCTCCCCCTTTTTCTCTAAAACCAAAAACTCCAAACCCTGCACAGTCTTTAATGATTATTAAATTGTGTGTTAGAAGCATTATTGGTTGGGTTGGGTAGGTAGACCTTACTGGGTAAGCATAACTTCAAAACCCCTACCTATTATTTTCAAAGAAGACAATCAACAAATCTGTTCGATGGTATTCTAACCTATTTCTACTAGCAAATGACGAGCAGATAGCAGACATTCTGACAAAACCTCTATCTAGAATAAAGTTTGCATCTTTCTGAGAGAAGATGGGGATCGTGGAAATAACTCCCTTAGCTGAAATGGAAGAATCTCCAGGTTAGGAGGGAGCACTAAAAATATTATTGAAACATTTATCTGTGTGATTGAAAAATAGTCCATCTTGGACAGATTCTTTCCTGTTCGGAAAGTGGATTGAGATTTCTGACGGACAGCGATTTCCCATTGTGGTTAACATGGGAAATGGTCCAGATTTCTGATGTATCATAGGCAGCGACTTCCCATTGTGGTTAACATGGGGAGTGGTCTAGGGCAGTCTCTCTTCTTGAGGGTTACTCAAGAAGACTGGCCTGCCTCGTTGGACAGTGATTTCTCATTGTGGTTAACATGAGGAATGGTTTGTTTTGGAGGTTGATGCAGGGAAATCTTTTCCTCTTGTCGTTAACAGAGGAAATGGTTCAGATAGTCATTCCTTAGGGTTTATACATTCTCTCCAGGGTGCACTTTGATTAGTGTAGGAGGATTGGTCCAGGGTGGGGAATGTTCTAGGCTCAGCAATCAGGGACAGGAATTCCTTAGGGTTTATACATTCTCTCCAGGGTTCACTTTTATTAGTGTAGGAAGAATGGCCCAAGGTGGGGAATGGTCCAGGTTCAGAAGACACGATAGTTATTCTTCCTTGTTTGAGAAGAATAATCCAGATATCTCATTGTTCTACTCTGTGGGCAGATATTCTTTCACATCTCATAGACGTGAGTGAAAGATTGGCCCAGATGATTCAGTTTAATTTAACAATATTTTTATGTGCAGGTTGGCATCAGATGATTGTTATGGAGACTACCTATCTCCAGACAGTAGAGATATACTACTGTGGTGGATTTGTTCCACTTTTTGTGACTATGTGTCATGGTTTGAGTAGTTGTGTACTACCATGGATAAACACAGGTGTGTTCTATCAATTGATATTGTACCAGTTCTCATAGGAGATTATCCAGTTGGATAATAATGACGATGCTCGTGATACTACCAGTTGAATGGTATGTTTTTTCTCAAGACCATACCTCCCTAGCTAGGAGGGAGTGTTGATATTATGGTAGCTTCGGGAGGTATGAACCTCTATTTTGACCTATGACGAGATTAGAATATTCCGGAAGGAAGCAAAGAAGTAAAGGAAACCCTAGACGAGATGTCGGATGCAGAAATATAATTAATATGAATTAATTAGTACCTAGAAGGAGAAGTCGACCCAGGCAAGTCTGTCAGATTACTATAAATACAGGGCGCCAGTTCTCATTATTCACATTCTCAAAATTGCAGAGAGCCAGTTGTGCACACTGCAGTTGGTAGTTTTGTGCGCAGGTTTTTGGGGAAGGTGTTGCGCCAGCTTCTGGGTGGGACTATCTGATCAACTTTGGTTTCTATTCTTGCTTGGTGCATTAGCCTTGCTTGGATATTGATTGATACTAGTATTCTTCTCTGTCAAGGTCAAGGTGATCGGAGGGTGGCTTCGGCCTATGGTTGGGTGACAAGGGTGTTGTCAATGGTAAAACGAGCACAATCCTTCATATTCTAACAGTGGATAGCAGCCATGTTAGAATATGATCTTGAGATCAACCCTACAAAGCTAGTCAAAGGTCAAGACCTCGCGAAGTTGATGGTGCAGTCAAACTGCGACGCAATAGGGATGAACTTCATTGTCGATCTGTCGAAATGCCCTCAAGAAGAAAAAGTTGCATTGGCGCCTTAGCGTTTCATTGATTCACCATGGTATGTAGACATCATATATGTATTGGAGAATCTCCAGGCCCCTCCAGGCATGAGTAAGACTAAGGCAAGATTCCTCAAGCTAAAAGTAGTTAAGTTTTGCATCTTGGACAATTCACTGTATTGGAAATATCCGAGAGGAATATTGTTAAGTTGTTTGTTGGAGGACGATGTGAAACGGGCCATGCAAGAGTTTCACATAGGTGACTGCAGAGGGCACCACTATTGGAAGACCACCGCGCACAAGATCCTGAGAGTGGGTTATTATTGGCCGATGATTTTCACTGACATATATAAAGAGGTCTCCAGCTGCCACGAATGCCAGATTTTCAATGGGAGGAGAAAGCTACAATCCATGTCATTAAAGTCAATCTCAGTCAAAGTGCCTTTCATGCAGTGGGGCCTAGATTTCATAGGAGAGATAAACCTCCCATCCTCTGTGCAGCGTAAATGGATTCTCACGGCCACCGATTATTTTACGAAGTGGATTGAGGCGGTCCCCACAAAGAAGGCTACCGACACGGTCATCATATATTTCCTAGAGACAAACATGTTGTCAAGGTTTGGGTGTCCTGTTAAGATCATAATAGATAATGCGGCCACATTCAAGTCTCAAAAGATGGATAAGTTCTGTAAGGATTATAACATAACCCTAGGACATTCCACGGCATATTATCCACAAGGAAACGGGTTAGTTGAATCCTCAAGTAAGAGCCTGACCAGGATCATCAAAAGACTCTTGCAAGACAACAAGAGAACCTAGCATAAGAAGCTTATCTACGCGCTATGGGCAGATCGGATTACCACCAAAAAATCCATATCACCGTCACTATTCCAGATCGTTTACGGCACAGACGCAATATTCTCTACTGCGTTGGGACCGCCCGTCAGGAATTTGTTGCAAGAGCAGGAGGTCGAGCCAGATGATGCGCAGAGGAGGATAAATCAGCTAATTCACACATACCAGGCGAGGGAGTAGGTGTATAATCGATCTCAGCTCCATCAAGAGAAGATAAAGAAAGCTTTCAACAAACATTCCAAGCAAGAATATTTTCAGGTAGGAGATTTGGTGTTGAGATGGGACGCAAGAAATGAAGGTAAGGGAAAGCACAGAAAGTTCGATCACCTTTGGATGAGGCCGTACAAAATCGACGCATACTGCGGAGACAATGCTTATTTCCTACAAGGACTGGATGGAGAGTGTCTTGGTTGGGGGCCTGTAAATGGCAGGTTCCTCAAACATTGCCTGATGAAATAAAGTCTGTTTAAGTCATTTGTCATTGTAAATAGTAATTTTTTTTTTGTGTTGAGTCAGTAGATCAGCAGAAAATTGAAGCCCAAAGTGAAGGCCCTAATTTTATGTTGAAGTCTTGGAAGCTGTGTCAATGAGTCTAGTTTATTTTATGTCTGTCATTTATAGTGCTTAGTGTCTAGAGGTCAAATAAATCCCAATGGTCAGGCACCTGGTCTATTGTTCTTTGCTACCTCACAGAGAGGATAGCATCCCCATTGGAGCTAGTTGTTAGCGCCGCCATTTTTCTTTCCATTTAGAGTCGGTTTTGAGTCACGTTATGACCCATGCACCTAAACATGTGAATTCAGGTACGTAGCACCATGAGTTTGTGTTGAAATAATGTAACTGCAAAGAGTATTCTTATTATTATTGATATTTTATTCATAGGATCAATCCCCATTGTGGATTGATCATGTCAGATATTGTAATAGGACCAAATCTCATTTTGTGGATTGGTCAAAAGACAATTGTAATAGGCAGAATAAGAAGTCGGCCCCAGTAGTTAATTAAGAGACCCGAAAATATAATAAAGGTGGGTTTACCCACCCAGATTGAGAAGTCATCCGTGCCAGTGAAGAAACACTTCACAGGTGCCAGAACTTGTATAAATAAAGGAGGCTAGCACCTCATTTGAACATAACTCACTTGCTCAGTTTGAGAGACAAGTTTTGATCTATTACCAGCAAAGGAGAGAGAGAGATGCACATATCTTGGGAGTGGACTTTCTAATTTAGCATAGAGATCTATTGGCATTGTATTGGCTATCTATATTAAGGAAGTTTTGCTGGGTTTTCTTCCCCTAGAGGGTTTCCCGGGATAAATGTTGTGTCTCTTGTGATTGTGTATTTCTCGGTGATCTTGGATTATGCTATTGTTATCTAATGAAATGCAAATATCTATAATAATGGCTTAAACATTAACAGTTTGAAGTCAGCAAATGGTCGGTTGGCCCTTGGAAGTGGGAAAGGGTGTCAGAGTCGGGAATTGTATACGTGGTACGGGCATGTATTTTCCCAGAAGGTCGAATCCCGTTAAGAATCCAGTTTTCTACATGCCCTAGTCGAGTCAAATCGTTAATAAAGGTTGTGTTGTCAAGTACAGCAGTTATTATCATTTCATCATGAAGGCTGAGAGAACGAAAAATCATGGCGTTCGTATTAGACATGCTCAGCAAACCTTACCACCTGCATCCTACACGGGGGGATTTGCCATGGGAAACCTAAAATTAGGCTTGAAACATATCGTCGCCATAAATTCGTTGCCTCCCATCATGATTCCCTCCCTTGGCTGATTCGTTATAAATCTCACATGCTCGGCGTTCCCTCCAGGCACAGAACCAGGCCTGAGCTCTTTTCACAGTTTCCCCTTGCCAATCCAGTTGGTTCAGAACCCCTCCCCATGTGCATTCATTCAATACATTATGCACAGAGTATACCTTGGTCATGCCATGGCGGCTTCTCAAAGAATAGGAAAGGGTGCGCGGAGTGGCAGAACTGCAAGGTCTGAACCCCAAAGGAACTAGAATTCTCTCTCACCCACGGTAGTCATTCCCAAAGACATGGAAGGAACCATTATTTCACCTGCAGAAAGGACCAGATCAAGTCGCGGAATAGTCGAAGTAGAGAAATTCATATAGGAAAGGGAGACGACAAGAGCCCCCTCATCCCAACAACAACTACCTCAGAGGAGGGGTAGGCCGAGAAAGAACGAGGAGATCATGAAGGTTCAAATTGCAGAAAAGTCGTGCATCAGATTGGTAGCTGAAGAACTACTCAAACACACCATCCGGCTAGAACCTGTCGGGAAATCGAGCCGTGAAAGCGGGAATAGAGCGAGGAAAGCGGACGCCATGGGAGAAAATGAGGAAGTGTCATATCAGCAACTGAAACAAGCAAAGATGGTTATTGCTGAGCTCTATCAGGAGAACAGGGAATTAAGGTGACAGCTAGTGACAAAGACCATGGAAGCATCATCTGCACAAAGTCACGAAGCGAACGTGGCATGGATAAAAAGGCATATTAAAGAGGCGCAGAACGTTATTGTCCAGCTACGAGAGGCGAAAAGGTCAGCAGAAGAAAGGCACAAGGAGCAGCCCAGAGGAGGCGAAGTAGCCAAAAAGGAAATCTGTGTGGCTCTTGCCAACACACAGAAAGAGAAAGTTTAACGGGCTGCATTTTCTTCACGACAGTTTTGAATGATACGTGTCCTCTAAAGTATCCTACCATTTCGATAACGGTCACGAGAATCAAGCTGATGTTTATTGCGCACAATTCTCCAATGGATGGGCGCATAACGGAAGGCAAAGAAAATATTATGAACAACAAGATTTTACAAACACCTATTCACTAGGATACTCGATCAAGAGATACAGCGACACATCTTTCCCCACATCGGATCCTGACCATTGGTCAGACCCTGTGGCAAAACCTGAAGACAGTCATTAATGGACAGGCGTGACTATTGCCTATTTTTGGATAGTACTAGGCGAAGAGCCTCTGGAGCATGTGGCGCATTTTTTTTTTTAGTTTAGGGTTAATAGTTTGAAAACAAGGTAGCCCAAGCGGCGCCCGCGTTTATATATTTCATCTTTTCGATGTAAGTAGGATTGGTTGGAAAATTGAGTAAACGACTTCTATTATATGTAATCTGAGTTTTTTGACCAAAATTTATGCAAAGGTCCTGTGATTTGATGAAAAGATTCTAGTTGTGACAGTCGGATGTATTGTGTCTCTTTATTTGCGTATGTGCTTCTTGTTACCTTTTATTTCATATCTCATAATGTCTATTTCGGAACGAATTTTCGAACCTGTGGATTTGTTGTACAGTGCCCCTTGTTTGCACCATTTAGACAAAATGTTTTCCTCTCAAAGCTAACTCTGAATTCGTCCACAGCGGCGCTCTTGAATTACTTCCTGTGTTTTTCTCCCACCACACTTAACGGTTTACACTGAAGGTTGTTGCTTGCCTAGCCTTCTCCTCTCGAATCCAGTCACTGAGTCATTTGTTTTGTCTCTTCCTCAGATCGACCCCATAGCCCAAGTTTTACTTTTTTGCGCCAATATAACCAGAAACCATTTTACCATAGGTGTTAAATCTAGCCATTGTTTTCAAAGTCATATCCTGCACAGAGACCGCGCCATTTCTGAGAGAGCCCTCTCCAGATCCAAAAGGCTAGTTTTGGGTCTCAAAGTTGGTTGAAAAAGTTACTTTCGTCATCTTTTTATCAGCCAAATAGATTTACGGAGTGCTAACACACTCACTACATAGCATATATCAGGTTTGGTGTTAACCAAATATATCAATGATCCAATCCGTCGTCTGTAAAGATGTGGATCAATCTCGCTTGAATCAGAATAAGTCTCGTTCATTTTCTTTAGATCCATCATCGTCATTATAGCCATGGGCTTGCAGTATGTCATCCTAAATTTCTTCAATATCTCCACTGTGTATTTCCCCTGACTCGGGAAAATCTCATCATTCCTTTTCCACACTTCTACTCCCAATAAGTAGTGCATCATACCAAGGTCATTCATCTCGAATCTAGAAGCCAATACACGCTTGCATTCAATAATAAGGCTTTCTGAACCGGTGAGGAATAAGTCATCAACATATAGGACCAAAATCAAGCATTCATCACCAACGATGTTGTAGTATAGGTTGGGATCAACAACACTCTTGTTGAATCCCAAACTCATCAAGTATCCATCAATCTTCTCATACCATGCACGAGGTGCCTGCTTTAGTCCATACAGGGATTTCTTCAACCTGCACACATGCGACTCCTTCTCATGTATCATGAATCCATTTGGTTGCTCGATGTAAACTTCTTCCTCAATTTCTCCATTGAGAAAGGTTGTCTTCACATCCATCTGATGTAGTCTCCAACCCATGGATGCGGCAAGGGAAATAATCATACGGATGGAAGTGTATCAAAAAACAGAAGCAAATGTCTCCTCATAATCTATTCCCTCCACTTGAGAGAATCCTCTAAACACAAATCTCACTTTGTACTTTTCGACACTTCCATCAGCTGCATGTTTTATCTTATAGATCCACTTAGAAGTCACTACAAACTTCCCTTTCGGTCTCGGAACAATATCTCTCACATCATTCTTCATGATGGACTGATACTCTTTGGTCATGGCATCTTGTCAAACATATTGAACTGTTGCTTCTCCATGACAAGAAGGATCGGTGTCAATGATGTGGCTCATAGTTGAAACATAGCTCGAAAATATCTCTAGGGTCTCTCTGCCATCTACAAGATATCATAAAAAAAACTTTTGTCCACAAGCTCTTCTAGCTCTACTTTCTTCTCAAATAGTTTGAATCCCTTTGATTCAAGTGACTCTTGTTATCCCCTATCCTAGGGATAACTAATGAGACCATGTCTCAAGGCCCACGGGTCCTAGACATGGAGTGTCGAGAGCCAGATGACTTGATCATGGCCCCGGAGGGCCCATCTTTTCTTCAGTACAACCCATCTATCAGCAACAATAGTATCCATCCCACCAACCTGGTCCTGAAGTAGTAGTAAGTTTTTCTCCATGAGGTAATGAGTTTGAGAATCATGGTATGTGTCACTATGATTATTGAAGCACTTGAATATGTTGCACTGAATTCTCCTTCATTTCATAATGTTTCCTTGGAAATTATGCTCTTTAACTTGCTCATACCTGGGAGGGTGACATGATGTCCTAGTAAGTTGATCTCCCTTTAGGATGGGTTGCCACTGGGTGGGAATATGAAAGGTCATTGTCCATTCCCTCCATACTTACCACTTTCCATCCTTGCTCCTCTCATTTTCCCCCTTACCTCTTTTGGGGAATTGGGTTTGCCACACTAGGAAGGGTTGTACCTTGCCTCGTGGGAAGAAGGGGCTAAAGGCCCAGAAGGTAAAAGTAGTTGGAAAGAGTTAAAAGCCAAAATGAAACCTTTGAGATGCTACGCCCAAGGATTCCCAAGAAAGCAATTAAAGGTTTCTCAGTAAGAAAAGGGAACTCGTAAGATAAATAAACACTCAAGGTATTAACTGGTGGATGGGAGGTCTCATCATGAACCGGCTTATTAGGACCATGGGCATGTAGCAGTATGACGCTACCATCTATCTGGTCACCAAACCAAAGTATTGGCTCTTGGTGGCATAGCCAAGAGAAAGAGAGTCTCATCATGAGCCAGCCTTCTCATCTCCATGAAATGCGTGTGGGTAACGTTGTCACTTCTGGTCACCAAGCCAGCACAGTGTCCCTCGGCTCTTCCCTTGAAGCACAAAATAAAAAGCAATAAGACTAAGAATAAAAGGCATTGGATGGGCTAGGAAACAATGGCATCCATGATAAGGTACAGCTAACCCTCTATAAAGGCACCCACAAGTAAGACCTACATTTCCTTGTTATCACTGCACCCTATGCCCAAACACTTCCCATGTTGCCTCACACACACTTACATGACCTAGATTGGCTCTCAGTTGGGAAACACCATGAACTTATGGAGGATTAGCTCAATAGGACATCTTGAGACCCTCTCTAAACCTGACTTGTTAAATTGCATAACGTCTTTGAGCATTTGTCTCGGTAAAGGGGGGTTTGATGCCCATGTTTGGGTAATTTCATTATTAGATGTGATTAACATTGCTATGATCCCTGTGACTTATGAACCCCTGGAGGGCGAACTTGTTGTTGTTGCAGGACTTTGCTCGATGGACAGATACATATGAGGGAATGATTAGCTCGGACCTCCATGGGGTTGAAAGCTCACAGATGGATGTTGTGACCCCAACCAGGGGCGGAGAGACACCAAACGCTTGCACCAGGAAGAAAGAAGGAAGTTGCCCCCGAGACACTCTGGCAGGCCTAGACCCAGGGAGGTCTTGCCTTTCCACCAGGACGTTGACCCTTGAGAGCCCATCACGTCATCATTTTGACACTAGACGTCATCTAGTCAGGGTTTGCATTTATGAGGGCAGTTGTGTGCTAATTGGCCTGTGTGACAGCATTCAAGGCCTTTGGAAGCCAATCGTTCTGCATTTGAGGCCTAGTGTTCCACCCTAGAGGCATAATGTCACCCTAGAAGGGAATTACGTCACCCTTGGAGAAGAAATTAGGGTTTAATTAACTTCATTTATGTAAAAATTGGATTTTTTATGTAATTTGGCCATGTCAACCTTTTTATGACCTAATTTCAATTAAAGGTCATTGAAACTATATAAATAGAGAGAAAAGATTCATTTTTTCATCATCACTCATCACACAAGTAGTGTGCTCTAAAATTTGCACCCTTTTTGTGAGTTATTGGCTGAAATTGGGAGGCGCACTTGTCTTGGAGGTTAAAATTTGCAACTTTGATCATTTCTTGGTGAATTTACTTGGCAATCTAGGGTTTCATTGCTTGATTATTCTTGGTGAAGTTAGTAAATATGAAATTCTTCATTTTATTGTGAATGTTATGGTATATTTGTTTATTCATGTTAAAGATTATGAAATTTCTTATTTGACAAACCCTAGGAGTAAAGGACTTAAGTTACTGCTTCTTTTCTCTTCATTTGCTAGACTTTTACCAATAAGATTTTGACCTAGGTAAACTTCTAGAGCCCTAAATACTAGCACTTTAGAAGTCATTACCTAATCAATTGTTGTTGGATTACTGAGAGGGGGGGTGAATCAGTGATAGCGTAATTATAATCATTTTTCTTCAAATGTTATATCAATGTAGAATTATTATCCAATAATGAGCAATAAGAAATAAACAATCACACACATACACAGTACACCAGTGTTTTAAGTGGAAACCCAAATTGGGAGAAAACCACGGAATGTTTTTTCTTATATGTATTGAAGAATTACATCCATTGGAAGCACCAACTTCCTTTGTTTTCCAGCTGCAACTGGAAGGAGGCTCCAACCCCATGGTTTCTCGGGCTACAACTTGAGGGAAACTCCAAATCCCCAATTCTCTGGCTACAACCAAAAGGAGGCTACAACCCCCTATGTTCTTGTTGATGTTTATGCCATTATTATAGTTCTTTGCATTTCAATAGATAAGAGCAACATAAGAACAAGATCACTGAGAAATACACATTCACAAAAGATACAACATTTATCCTGGGAAACCCTCTAGGGGAAGAAAACCCAACAAAAACTTCCTTATCATAAATTACCAATATAATGTCAAGAGATAACTCAAACCAATACAGATAGTCCTCTCCAAAAGATGTGCCACTCTTCTCCCTCTCTCCAACTGGTAAGTTGCAGATTGCCTCTTAGAAAATGAGCAAGTGTGTTGTGTGATAAAGTGAGGCGCTAGCCTCTCTATATATACAAGACTGGCACGTGTGAAGGGTCTTCACTGGCAGGGCCGACCTCTCACTCTGGGTGGGTAAACCCACCTTTATTATATTTCTGGGTCTCAATAATAACTGTTGGGGTTGACTTCTTATTCTGCCTATTACAATTGTCTGTTGACCAATCCGCAAAAGGGGATTTGGTCCTAATACAATTACCGACATGATTAATCCACAATGGGG
>SNQJ01S0010202.1:103562-115550 GCA_010110895.2 Picea sitchensis | reverse complement strand
ATACTCTTTAGGGTTTAACCATTAAACATATGTGAGTACATACCTCTGATGACATTTGCAGGTAGTGGCTCCATCTGGTAGCAGCGGTAATCATTACCAACTCTTAAGAAAACTTCAAGGGTGATTGCAACTGGTCTTACGGCGGCAACTGCAACTGCCGCTGTAGCTTAGGGTTTTATGAGGAAACCCTAATTTTTCAAACTTCAAATTTTGAAATTCTGATCCAGGGGATAGAGGCGCTGAGCTAAGGCGAGTTAGTTGGTGCAGTCGAAATTTCGAAAATCCAACTTTTACCCTCTCAAACTTGATCTGCAGATTTATGGACTGGTGCTTCTGGTTTTCTGGTACTTCTGGTACTCAAGTTTTCTAGTACTTTGTGAAACTAGGGTTTCACTTTCCAGGAGATCTAGCCACTGAAAAAGTGCGCTCTAAGTGCCAAAATGATCCTTGGGGGAGGGCACAACTTTCTAGGTGGTTTTTGGAGCTGAAAAGCTTCACTTTTGAAAAACCCTAATTTGCAGGTACTGCAATAGTGACGTTTTTCTCTTGTGAAATATGCTTCCTTCAGGTTGGCTCTGAAACCATGTTAATGTTTATGCCATTATTATAGTTCTTTGCATTTCAATAGATAAGAACAATATCACTGAGAAATACACATTCACAAGAGACACAACATTTATCCTGGGAAACCCTCTAGGGGAAGAAAACCCAACAAAAACTTCCTTATCATAAATTGCCAATACAATGTTAAGAGATAACTCAAACCAATACAGATAGTCCTCTCCAAAAGATGTGCCACTCTTCTCCCTATGTCCAACTGGTAAGTTGCATCTTGCCTCTTAGAAAATGAGCAAGTGTGTTGTGTGATAAAGTGAGGCGCTAGCCTCTCTATATATACAACACTGGCACCTGTGAAGGGTCTTCACTGGCAAGGTCGACCTCTCACTCTGGGTGGGTAAACCCACCTTTATTATATTTATGGGTCTCAATAATAACTGTTGGGGCCGACTTCTTATTATGCCTATTACAATTGTCCGTTGACCAATCCGCAAAAGGGGATTTGGTCCTAATACAATTACCGACATGATTAATCCACAATGGGGATTAATCTTATAAATAATATATCAATAATAATAAGAATACTCTTTGTAGTTACATTATTTCAACAGTTCTCCAGCTACAACCACCTATCCTTGCCTCGTCCAACCACCCTGAAGTAGAAGTAGAATGATGGAACCACTGTCAACCTGTCACTGTGAGATATATTGTTGTACAATTGTATCAACCTGTACCACTGCCTTGTATTCAATCTGTACAACCGCCCTGTAATCAAACCGTACCTGAACTGAACATGTATCTACACAAATACAATAGATACGCGACCTGTAGTGATGTAGCTCGCGTATGTACACGCCCTATCTATTATGTAGCTCGTGTATGTACACGCCCTATCTATTATGTAGCCCGCGTATGTACGTGCCCTATCTATTATGCAGCCCGCGTATGCCTTCTGAAACTAGGTTTCCTTTCACTTGAAAACTTTTGACCCTCTGTAACTTCTTTCACATAGATCTGTAACATGTCACTGTATCCAGACTGTAACTGTACCCTGTGCATGCATCATCATACATAACCTCTACTCAAGGCAAGTATGTCTCTCTTTAGTCATGTGCTATATAGGTATGTGTAATCATGAACAAGTATAATATCCTTCACATGATCTTAGTCATCAACACCTTTCTGATATTCAACATCTCAATACATCAATAAATACAAGATCTCAACCATGTACCATAAAAACTTTTAGCCATATGCCAAGAAATACAAGATGTGCCTCCACAAGAAGTATCAATGATAAATATACCAGCACTGTATTTCTGTAGATCTGACTTATACAGAACATCCCATGTAGCCACTAGTCTCTCTAGGGAGAATCCTCAAATCTCCATTGACATTCCTCATGCATACATCAAAATCCAACTATTCATAGAAATAAGACATACCTTTTGAACCAATGGATGGATCTGATGTATCTGAGCACTCTAGACCTTCCTGGGAGCTAATTCTTAGAATCTAGAACCTCTACACCTTCATCTTCTCAAGTTTCATGGCTTTATCAACATGTACTCACCCTATACACAGTCAGCCCGCGTACATACTCACCCTATACACAGCCAGCCCGCATATACCTTCAATGTATACGCACCCTATACACAGACAGCCTGTGTATGCCTCAGAACATAGGGTTTTCTGTGAATCCGAGAATTTTGCCATCAACCCTTCATGCTACCTTAGACGTTCACCACTTCAGATATATCCACAAGTATTTACAAGAAGCTTTACACAAGGAACTAGATATACAATATATACAAGTGTGTTCTTAATGAGTGAGCTTTGCCTCTTATTTATATCTTCATGTAGCATTACACTTTCCTTATTTAAGGGCTTCTTCATTTAAAATAAATTCTTTTGCAAAGCACTTTGACCCTTGGGGGCTTCTATAAAACTCATGAAGGGTTCTCCAACTTCATATGGTCATAACTCTCTAACCGTGAAGAGTTATGTGACGTTCCACAGACCACCAGAAATGGCATGACAAACAATATGCATCTAGGCTAGTTTCACTGACAAATTCATTGTTCTTCATCTTATTATTCCACAATTAAGCATGGGTTCTCTCACTCTGCAAAGCATCTTCCCGTGAGGGCTTTCACCATAAGGGGACCACTTTGGAGTTCATCCATATTTACTTCTTATCAACCATGACAAAACAATAAAGAGTCATCTTTACATCAAACAATCTTGGGCCCATTACCCAAACCTTTGTGCTATGGGACTTTCTTCAAGGGTTGACATCAATGACAACCAACCTTAATCAACAATTGTTGCTTCTAGTATCTATCAATAGTCTAAGAAAGGAAGAATTTGCTAGAGCCTAAAATTGCTTACACTCTAATAAGTTTGTCCCTAGGATTTGGATTCTTGAGGCCTTGGGTTACCAACACCGCATTCATTCATCCCTTCACCTTAGACAAATACAATCATTTTGTTATTGCTTCCAAGAGAAAGCAGTCACCTCTAGACTCCATTAACCCTAAAAGGCACTAGTCCACTTGCTTTAGTGAATTGATTGATCAAAACAACTCTCAAACTATCTTCCTTGAAACATTTACTAACTTTTACTAACCCTAAACTAGACTAATTCATTGACTAACTTGTTGATGTTGCAAAAGATTGCTACAACAAAAAATTTATCTTAAAAAGTGACATTAAAAGCTTAGACATTAGACATTAAAAAGTGACATTAGACATTGCCAATTTTGCTTCTGACAAGTGTTATCGTTATGTCAACTTAGAGCTATATTTTCTTGTCATTTTCAAGCATCATTTTTAAGGCATAATTATTGTGGTTGTTACAAAACATTCATTGTTGTTGTAAAGAATTACATTGTTGCAGTATTATATTAGCTTACTTATTTTTCAGTGGTCCATGGTCTTATGAAGCACTAACATTATATGGTACTTGGAAATTGCACTATTTTTCAATGTGTTGTCTTGTTCTAGGAAGGTACACCCTATTTACCCTTTTGATTCATCTCTATAAGACACAAAGAACCTTTGACTTGAGTGACATGTGAGAGGGGAGGGACTTTCTTAAATCTTTTACCTTAGCCTTCTCAAACCCTTGGGTCACTGGGGGCGTCTCCCCTAGGGTACTGTGGCATACTCTTAAATAGAAAGGGGTTTCCTATTAAGGTGGCAGTGATAGGTCACTCCTTGTTACACCAATCTTGCATCCACTCGCTTTGGGCTTTAGGCAAGTACAAATTGTGCGATAACAACTCCCTCTGAAGTTTGAAGGATAAACCTTTGTCCTGGAGGAAATTGTGACATCATCATTTTCCTGTGTTGCTATCCTGGAGACATCACATGCCTTCTCAGGTCCTCTACTGACTCTACAGTACTTTACTAAGCAAGGAGAAATATGGGCTCCCGTACCAGGGATCATGGCCTTTTAATAATGAAATAAGAAATATGGCCTCCCGTACTAGGATAATAACCAAGATGGCCTCTCGTAGGGATAACAACCAAAATGTCCTCGTGAACTAAAGATGATAACCAACCAAGAAAAATTGGACTCCCATAACAGGGATAATGATCCAAGTCATGAGGGCTCCCATACCAGGGATAGTACCCTTCATTATAAAATGCAAGCTACTACAGAGTAATGATGAAATCAATTAAGGAATGTAGTACAAAGCTTACCTTAGTCTACAATCACGCTCAATCTTTCTTTTGGTCCTCCTGTGAAGCCTGAGATAGAGAAGAACTCCTCATTGTTCTTCTTTTGAGGTGGCTATTGATCAACATGTTGCTTTCCTTTCATCCACAAAGGAAAATGATTCACATAGTGACAAGGGCTTGATCATAATGGGAACCTTGCACATCACTAGCTGCAAATCTAGTCTCCTCGATATCCACTAAAGCTTGAATAAGGTGCACTTCTAGCACACACTCAAAAGTCACGCCAAGGATCATTCTTGAAACAAGTTTTCAGAAATTTACTTAAAAAAATGTCTTCAAACTCAGATTTAGAACTTGGCTAGTATGCTTCTTGTAGCAAACCTAAAATTTGTGCCCAAGATAGATCTCAAGCTTGGCCTAGCTGCTCCTCAATCTTCGATTGGGGATACAAAAGATGGTTCCAAACTTTGCCCTCAAACTTCGCATGAAGTATGCATGTAATTTGCTTCAAAAAAGAGGGACCTCAACTCAGGTTTGGAACTCATCAAGGTTACTTTGAAAGACAACCCTTAAATTCTAGAGTTTTGTGCCTGAAATTTTTTCTAAAAGATAGCCTTAATTCTGCCACAGAATATGCCTCAGAACAGTCCTTGAAATCTGCCTTATCACTTGTTCAAAAACAGCCTCAGAACAGGCCCAAATTCTATCACAAAACTGTCTTTAGATCTCCTTCAAAAATTGTCATAAGGACTGACCTCAGATCCACTCAGTGCTGCGACAGATCTGTCATAAATTTGACCTTCAAGATACCTCAAAGTCTGCCTCAGATCTCCCTCAAAATTAGGTCTGCAATTTTGTTAGGGTTCGCTTTAAGTCTGCGGTTATGGCTCCTTCTAACTGTGGCAGCCCTAGAGGGGCTTCTCCATGTTGTGGTCTCCTTTTAAGACCCTAATCAAGGCTCGGCCAAGGCTAAGGCATGCGGCCAGTCTTAAACTTCACCACAGGGGTCCGGCCCTTTCCTTACACCAACAGCAAGGGTCTAGTAGCCCTTAAAGTTCCATGGCCTGCCTTCATTGACTGTGCAATAGGTCATCTTCAAGAACACCGCTCTGAAACCATGTTGAATTTTTAATGCTAGCTCAAGCACATGTAGTTTCTTTTCAATTTAGCATGAACTTGAACCATAAACAATGCAGCAACACAATAGTTGCAGTAAACCAAGATCACATGAAGAATAATCATGCACAAGACACAAGAAGTTATCCTAGGAAAACCCTTCTGAAACGAGGGAAAAACCCAGCAACCCTTGCTATATTGCCAAGAGAAGAAACCTCTCCACAGAAAAACCTAGAGCACACAATAGGGTGCTCTATGACCAAGAAGGATAAGCGCATAGAAAAGAGTGCGCACTAAATTTCAGCTCTCCGAGTATGCATTATGAGAGAATGAGATTATATGATCCACAATGGGGATCATTCACTAATAAATACAAGTCATAACACATGAATAGATGTGTCTCTTCATTGGCACAATAGGGCCGACTTGTACAGCTCAAAAATACAATTTATAATTACATAATATATAAATGTCTTTTTATAGTGGGGCCAACTTGTACCCTTCACAATACAAAATAGGGTTTTACAATAATCTTACTCTTAGACAATATAGCAAAGGATCTCACAAACATCCACTAGTGCTCTACCACTAGGGACAAGTCCACATGTGCTCATCCACAAGAGACAACACTCCCAACAGATCAACTCAACTAAATCCATAGGAGTACAAACTGGAGAGCCATCTCAAGTCAACTCAACTAAGTCCATAGGAGTACGACAAGAGACCATATCAAGTCATCTCAACTCAGTCCAAAGGAGCACAACAAGAGATCAACATGAGTCATCTCAACTCAGTCTAGAGGATTATGACTCACCTGTTCTCACAGATCATCTCAACTCAGTCTAGAGGAGTACGATCTGGAGAATGTCTCATGAAGCTACAATCATCAACATTGATTTCCACTACAACCTGTTAGTGTGGTATTTCTATAATCTCCTATCCAACCTTGTGGTATCCTGGCACACCACAACCTAACCTTATAGAATCTGAGGGCCAAATACTGCACAAAAGGAGTAGTCCACGACAAGACTAATGGGAGTCAATCAAGGCCAAAAGACTAAATGGAAGAAGGTTGAGGCCAAAAACTCCTTAATCAAGAGCCGACTCAGGGCAAAGACACTGAAAATGGGCAAAATTGCACGCAGGTGAACTGCGATGATCAAACATTCATAAGCCATTATGAAAACCTGGGTACCTAATAAGCACAAAGCTGCATTTGAGCCCTGTTCTAACTTTGCAGTGCCATTATGCCCCACAACCTAGCCTTAAAAATGTCCCCACATTTCTAGCATCGCAACCTTACAACATGTTTTGGATAACAACTTTACTATGCAATCCCATCCTTACTACAATCTAACCTTGTTATATTCATTAAGGCCTACAACTCCTGAGACATTTACTGGAGAAAAGTAGAAAACGACCTCTTTACCTTCTGCCATCGCATCCAAATTAAAGAAAGAAGCGATAAAGAAAGGTCACAATCTTTTTGCAAATCTCTAAACATATCACATCATTTTGGATCTCATTATTCTGGAACTATATAAATGTAAGGACAAAATACAAGGTAATACATGCATAAAACAAAATGGACTGACAAATTTCATCTGTTAGCTGGTAAAATAGAATTGTATTAACGATAGAAATAAAATGGTATCAAGAAATTTATTGTTCCCATATATATCAAAATTGAAGTCTGAAACAATATGATAAAACGGAAATATAACTAAAACTAGAATTATTTTCCATCTTCAATGTCCAGAACGATTACTGAAAATATAACCAAAGCAGAGAAAGAGGACTTATCACTCAGAAATGTCCCTCTCTCTCCATGGTGCTGACATATTCTCTAGGTTTGAATGTGGGAGGCATGCCCAGATGTGGAAGTTCCTTGAAGAACACCTTGTCCAATTGCACAAAATTGTCCAAAACTGCTTTCTCAACGTTTGATTTGAGATAATCAATGGTAAGCTGCAAATAGGCCTAAGTTCATCATCTGTCAGTAATCCAATAAGAATTTATATTCCTTCCGCCTTGCCAACTTCAAGCCTCCTGTACCGTTTCTCCTTCAACTTAATTACGGGAATATTTGCCTTGACTTCTTCCTTTGAATTGATTTGCCAAAGTTTTTGCCAACTTTATCAATCATGGGGTTCATCACTAGTTTGTTTTGGGGTTCAACATTCCTTGATTCATGATGCTAGTAGGACCTTTTGCCAGTCTGATTCCTCATTGATCCATGGTGTATTGATCACCACCAGTTCTGAGTTCTTCAAGCAGAGAACCTGTTTAGCTAAGCAGCCTGCTACTTTGTTGTTCTCTTTATATGAAGACATCCTATACTTCAAAAATCCGAATTTTTGCCTCTTTTAACTACTTGAATTGGTTATTTAACTTCCAATCTCGGGAAACTAAATTCTCTTGCATCACATCAATGATGATTTGAGAATCCTCCTCGCCTATTATATCCCTTATTCCTAATTTTAGACCTGTTTTAATTCATCTCATAAAGGTTTTACCTCTGCCAGATTATTGGAATCCTTCCCTATGTTCTCCATTGTTCTCCATATAAATGGCTATAATATTGCCCTTATGGTCAATAATAGACCTCGACATCCCATCCGTCCAGGACTACCTACCGCTGCTCCATTGAGGTTTAACTTAATATAACCTTCCCTTGGAGGTTTCCAACATTCCTCTAAGATCAGCTACTTCCCTTCATCAGTGGCAAGAATTACATATATAGTATGACACATGTAGGGTGTAAATATAAATGGAACACATAAAGAAGGAAAATATTTTTGTCATAATTGATTAATTGATTAAATAAGCACATTTAATTGGTATACAAAAATAGCAAAAGTATTGAAGTATATACAAGGTATTTTTTTCAATAGTGATAAGAGACCCAAAACTCTTAACTTTTAGAAAGAATGATTTCATTAGACGAGAGCATCTCTTAGATGGGTAAATAAACTACCAAACCAAAGTGGTAAATAAGTGGCTAGGAGGTACTTGTGAAAATTGACATCAAATAAGCAAATCAATAGCATAAATGGTTACAACTCGAAGAATGGCTGTATAGTAAAAATATAAAAGGAATTAAGTCTTACATCGATTTACAAAGGTACAAGCAACTTTGCCCAAAATGGTAAAAATAAAAAGTAGGCTCTTAAAGTTTACAGAGCATATCAAACCCAAGATCCAATAGGGTAAATAGACTATGCATTAACATTTTGATAAAAAACCATACAGAAAAAAATCTACATGTAAACTCTGAAACGTGATTACTTATCTCGCATACACTTCAGATTTTTCAGTATATTAAAGGGTAAATAATATTCTTCATTTAAATCAAATCCATACCTCGTTCAGGCCTTCCAATAAATCAATACCTCATTCAATCCTTCACTGGATTCCATTTGATCGATTAGCTGACGAGTGCAACACTATCTAACGGAATTTAATACCATCATGATAACAAGGCCAAAAACTTTTTATTTCTTCAACAAATTTACCAATACAGAATTTTACAATATTTACTTCATTTTCATTTACATGTCTTGCTGATCTGGGACTTGAAAAAATCTATGAGTAGTAACTCATAAGTATTGACAAGGGGCACAAGCTGCCTTCAAATACAACCTTTTATGGGGAACCGATATAAAAAATTAGCTAAACTCTGATAGTGTCCAACTATTTGGCTCTAGAAGCAAATCCCAATAATAGTTGAAGAGGGAAGCCCACAAGTTGGGGCAAGGCTTCACTACTCGTAGTACAAGCCTAAAAAAGTATGATGACAGCTGGCAAGTATTCCAAGAATGATAAAAAACCAAGATATAATACATTTAGCATCAGTACAAAATGTTGGTCCTGGGCATTCTCCATCTCCCGAAACTTTCCATGA
This sequence comes from Picea sitchensis, assembly GCA_010110895.2. NCBI lineage: Eukaryota > Viridiplantae > Streptophyta > Pinopsida > Pinales > Pinaceae > Picea > Picea sitchensis. The sequence goes on along the minus strand of SNQJ01S0010202.1, from coordinate 106,285 downwards.
GTTCTGACACGTAAAAAAATTTAGCCTTCCTGCAGTCCACAAGCAATTCAATTATTGATACAGAAAGGCTATAATAATGATAAGCATTGGATACTCTCTAAGAAAAAAGATGCTTACATAGTCTGAAGGTTCACCAGTGGGTTCGCCCCAGACCAAAGAAGTTGCCAGAATTGAGGCCGGTATTCCTTAAGATTAGAGTTAAGGCGGGCATATAGAACATGCAAAACATACTGCATTACTGGAAGCTACTCTGGCTATTCTATTAGAGGTGAATGACAACTGACAAATTCGCAGAAGCGTATGGCACTATAGAAATATTGGTAAATTGAAAATTGCTGCATATAATCCACATCAACCTCATTTCTCAACTTTCTCAGGCAGCAGGAAATCCAGAGAGCTAGTTTCCAGAAAGAATCTTAATTTAACAAATTTCAAAATTCTCTCCAACTCTGTTATCTAGGCAGGGCCTTCAAGAATTATATGAGAAACTTGATATTCACGGTGCAAGTACAAGAACTTTGATTGTTCCTTGGCTATTAGCAGCTAACATTGTAGGGCTCTCACTCTTCCAACAAACAGCGCTTATGAAATGTGATGTATCATCGTCACTGTCGTCCAAATCTGGACTGCCAAATTTATGCCAAGCAGCAGGCTTTGAAATAGCCTGCAGTCCAAACACTTAATCAGACCTTTGAGGAAGTGAAAGAATCAATAGTAGAGCATAATGTTAACTAACAAAACTACAGCACACCTTGTGATATACAAACACCCCATTTGTTTCACTGCCACAGGCTATGTATTCAGAGTTGACTGTAAGCCCCACAAAGTTCTTCTCATTAGTGTGCCCCTTAAACGTCCGTACCTGAAAAATGAAATAATTTTAACCATTTTGTAATGCTCAATATAGTCTACAACTTAAAATCCAGTAAAACCCTAATCCTATGAAAAAACAGAAACATAGATTTATCAACATAGATTTGTAGGCATAAAAAATTTAACTATGTATCACATTATTCTTGAAGCATTAACACTACAATAATTATTATAATAGAAGTCCTTAATATTTGTGTAATTGTTTTCTCTAAATAACTCAAACCTGTGAAAGTGTTGATTGAATAGAAATAATTTGAAACACTTGCTATCCACAAGAGGCAATGGTGCTTGATCTCTAAGTTTTAACTATGTTTTCCACATATATGTCAGTGTTGATGCTTGATGCATTTAAATTATATAAAGGCCGACAGAATTCTGAAAAAGAAAGTAAAGATTTCGACTTGCACGTGCCATTTGGAAATCACTACAGGGATTGATAGGAATTAGATCCTCTGGTTTGGAGAAAGCCAGCTCAATTGCTAGATGGAGCTGACCCAGCTTAAATCAAAAAATATGTCAAAGCCTTCTATATATATTGAATTTTAATGACCGATGATCCCTGTTTTTAGAAATTTTGTGGGTCATCTTTAAAAGAGAATTGATACATATTACAAGCAACACTACAGATTTAAACCATATTAACAATGTTTAGACAAAAACAAAAATGATGGGACCAGAATGGCCAAGTTACCTAAAATGGCAAGTAGAAATGATATATAAAGTAGGTCTTTTCAAAAAAACCCTAGAAACAGAGAAAATGAAAAACAAATTGAGATATCTAAAATTGCAGCATTAAAGAAAAAAAGAAAAATAAAGGTGCATGTTACCCCCCCATGCTTAGGGGTAACTGGAGGAGACCATGTCTTGAGGCCTGCAATGGAGAACATGATCTGCACCATCATGATGATGATCAGCATGTCCACAGATGGAAGCCCAGCAGCCCCCCTTATCTAACTCCCAGCACAGATCAACCAAGGCTCATCACATTCAAGCAACCCAGAGTATGGGAGATGGTAAGCTATTGTCACCATGAGATATGTTAGTCCTTTTATGTGAAGTGTTATGCTTAATTTGTTGGGCATGTGGATGAGGACCTTTGGTTGAAGTTGGAGGAGATCATGTCTCGAGGCCCGCAATGGAGAACATGATATGCACCATGATGATGATGATCAGCATGTCCACAGATGGCATCCCAGCAGCCCCCCTTATTTGCCTCCCAACACAAATCAACCAAGGCTCATCACATTCAAACAACCCAGAGTATGGGAGATGGTAAGCTATTGTCACCATGAGGTATGTTAGTCCTTTTATGCAAATTGTTATGCTTAATTTGTTGGGCAAGTGGATGAGGACCTTTGCTGAAGTTGGAGGAGATCATATCTAGAGGCCCACAACGGAGAACATGATCTGCACCATGATGATGATGATCAGCATGTCAAGAGATGGCAGCCCAACAGCCCCCCTTATTTGCCTCCCAGCACAGATCAACCAAGGCTCATCATATTCAAGCAACCCAAAGTATGGGAGATGGTAAGCTACTGTCACCATGAGGTATGTTAGTCCTCCTTTTATGCAAAGTGTTATGCTTAATTTGTTGGGCATGTGGATGAGGACCTTTAGTTGAAGTTGGATAATGGATCACTAGTTTGGGAAATTGTGTCAGTTGCCTTGTTTCACCTTGGTGGTCAACTTCTATACCCTAGTCCATGTTATCCCCGATATCTAGGGATAACTAGGAGATCATGTCTCGAGGCCCACATGGTCCTAGACATGGAATACCGAGAGCAGGAGTGACTTGAGCATGGCCCTGGAGGGCCCATCTTTCTTCTTCTCAGCCAGACTTGTCCTGT
>SNQJ01S0010202.1:82802-100500 GCA_010110895.2 Picea sitchensis | reverse complement strand
CATTTACCATTGCTCATATATATATTTAAAGATAGTCATTAATGTTTTGAAGTACTAACCACTGCAGCACGTTTTTAGTATTATTTGCCTTGTCTCGCAAGCAGGTGCATTTCTCAGTGGATTTACCTTCACCCTTGACTATCTCTCTTGGCAGTAATCTGTGAAAGGAAACCTTTATCTTGATCCTAAAAGACCTTTAGACCTTTCAGAGCCCCAGATTACTAGGGACGTCTACCTTGGGATTAGCCACCCTAAATAGAAAGAGCTCCCCATCGAGGTGACAGTGGGTGGGGAAACTCCTGTTACGCCAGTTTGAAGCCTTGACTCAAGCTACTCAAACCTTTCCTACAAACTGTGCGATAACAGTCCAGTGATGTCACTGCCCAGGGAAAAGGGGTAATACTGGGGAGCCCTCCCAAGGGTAATGTTCTTTTTCCAACCATACTTAACACCTTCCATCTTAAGGCCTTTCACATATCCTAAACTGTAGCTATGGTCCACTCTCTCATGAGAAGAGGGACTAAAGGCCCAGAGGTTGTTTCGCAATTGTTATAAAAGAATAAGAAAATGATGCTAGAAAAGAAAGTGAACATAGCAAGGCAAGACCACCAAAAGTCGGTCCAACTTGAGCTTTACTCTTTCAGTGCTCGCCCCAGTCCCAAAAAAGTAATGTTGTAGCCTGAAACCCTGTACAAAAGGGGACCTGTAAATTCACAAATGTAATTGAAAGCATGGACTAGAAAAAGAAAAAAAGGGGTTTGGAAAAAGGTGGCACGCAAATATGGGTTAACTCAAGAGTAAGTGCACCCTCCACAAAGGCGCTCATAGAGATGGATTAACACCATAAGCCATGAAGTAAGCCTTGAAGCATATCACTTTCACACTTACTCTTGGTGGGTTTTTACTTTCCCTTGTCATTCTCAGGACCTATCCTTCTACTTGGGTTATTTTATCTACTGTCTAGGTGGCACACCTAATAGGGTTGGATGAAGGCCCTCACATACTTAAACCTGGTAACTCAAATGTGGTCATGGGTTGGTGTGATGCTTGAAGGGGTTACTGAGGTGAATTATCTTACATGGCTTATATCTTAAGTTGCAGCTTACTTTGTATGTTTTAAGGACTAATGTTTCTTATGAACTTTGGCTAACCATCTTTTATACTTTGGCTTGGTTTGGATGGCCTTGAAATGGTTCTTGAGGGACGTCTTGTGCTTGTACCCAAGACGTTGTTGTTGAAATAATGTAACTGCGAAGAGCATTCTTATTATTATTGGATTAAATCCCCATTGTGGATTAATCATGTCATTATTATTATTGGATTAAATCCCCAGTGGATTAATCATGTCATTATTATTATTGGATTAAATCCCCATTGTGGATTAATCATGTCATCATTATTATTATTGTTATTAGATTAATCCCCATTGTGGATTAATCATGTCGATAATTGAATAAGGACCAAATCCCCTTTTGCGGATTGGTCATCGAACAATTACAAAGTGTTGAATAAGAATTCGGCCCCAGTAGTTATAATGGAAGGCCCAGAATTAATTAAAGGTGGGTTTACCCACCCAGAGTGAGAGGTCGGCCCTGCCAGATGGTGACTCTTCACACGTGCCAGATTGATACCCGTGAAAGTGAGAGGTCGGCCCCGCCAGATGGTGACTCTTCTTCACACGCGCTTCATTTGATATAAATAAGAGGCTAGCACCTCACTTCATTACTGCACACACTTCACTTGCTCAATATCTTATGAGGCAAGCCGCACTAGAATGTTGGAGAGAGGAGAAGAAGGTTGGTGCATCTCTTGGGGAGGACTCTTCTATATTGGTTTGAGTTATCTCTGAACATTGTATAAGCCATTTATGATAAGGGAAGTTTTGCTGGGTTTTCTTCCCCTAGAGGGTTTCCCAGGATAAATGTTCTGTCTCTTGTGAATGTGTATTTCTCAGTGATCTTGTTCTTATTATGCTCTTATCTATTGAAATGCAAAGAACTATAATAATGGCATAAACATTAACAGTTGTGCCTTTATTGCAAGACTTTGGCATGTATGATGGAGAGCAGTGGGTCATACAGTGACTCACCACCCTGAGATAGTGGCTCTCACATTCTCAGAACCTTGGACGATGGACAGATGAGCTTGGTTTGAGCAATTTTGGTCATTATGCCACACATATGGGCTAAAATCCCACAAGTTGGGTAGAGGACCCCAGGGATTTTGTGCACGGAGGATAGAGGACGTTCCAGTAGTGGACCTTTGTACATCACTCAGAGACATCGTTGCATCCCTCTAAGCCGTGGACATGACCTTTGGAGGCCCTTGACGTCACCCTCTAGCCTTTGACGTCATCTTCCTGGTTAGGGTTTGGTGGATGGTTTGATTCCGCAGATGATTGGCATGGCTTGGGGTGAGGAGACATATCACTTCACACTCATTCACCCTTGGAGCATGCCACTTGGCCTTTGGAGGCATGACAACGTCACCCTCTCCTACCATGACATTACCTTTTTAGAGCATGACGTCAGCCTTTTTAGGGTTTATGATATATTTTGTAATTTAACCTTATGTTAGAGGCAAATCAAGGGGTCGACCCCACTCATATTTTATTGTTGACAAATTATGTGGACAAATCATGTTAGGGTTGCCTCATATAAAAAGGCAAACCTATTTCCATTTTGGATCATCATAACTTCTCACCATGTGTGAGAGTACTTCTGAAATTTTCGTCTGCTAAGGGTCATTGGCTATCTCTCTCTCATCCACTATGCTTGGAAGGTCACTTGTGGATGATTTTTGCTGATTTTGGATGGGAATTTCTGCAATTATGGTTTTATCTCTTGGTTTCTTCGATGAAGTAAGTGAATTTTCTGCAATTTATTCTTATGCTATTAATGTTTCATGGTAGATTTGTTATTTAATGCTAGACATATTTTTTGATGAAACCCTAAGAGAGGAACATAAGTGCTTATTCCTCTCACAAGGTGATTTTTTTCCAAAATTTGTGAAAGTATCCTTGCTAGGGTTAGAACCTTAAAACCCGAAAGTGCTAGCACTATAGGATTTTAGCCCTAGACTTTTGATCTTTGACCTAATTGAAGCTTCAATAAGGGAGGAATGATTTCTAGGGCCCAAATGTGCTTGCACCCTAGAATTCCTTCTCCTCAAGATTCAAAACTTAAGGCCCAAATGTGCTTGCAACTTAGGGTTTGAATCCTACCTCTTGGTTGCAATTAGATCAATCTTCAAGCTTAATTGTATTTGTTGTGCTAGGACTCCATAACCCAATAAAGGCACTGATCTAAGAAGTATCTCTCTTTGTGAATTGGTCAACAAACTCACTCTCACAATTTTCTCAAGCTCTCTACTAACTTTACTAATACTAACATTGGCAAACTCACCATTCTTCTTGCTGCTGTTCTAAAAGTTTGCTACACCCACCTGAAAACACTCAAATTTGCCACATACACTCTGGTAAAGGTGGCCTAACTTATTCAGAAATTGCATCTAACAATTGGATAATGTTCTAGTGGATGTGTGCCAAGTTTTCATGGTCAATTGTTGCATTTCTGAGCATTAATTGTTGTTGTTGTTACAAACCATTTACTGCTGTTATATAATTGTTCACTGCTGCAAATTTGTATCAGCCATTGCAACTTATATTGTCTAGTGTCTTAAAGAGGTATTAATTGCATGTTTGAACTTGGAAATAATCATATATATGTTGTAAAGTGTTATTGTTCCGGGCAGGAACTCAAACAACTTCATAACTCTTCTACTACCTTGACCTAGAACAATCTTTAGGTGATCAAGAGAGGGGGCAGTAGGCTTGGCTACTATACTTGCTACTTTGATCCCTTGAGGTCACCAGGGAAGCCTCCCTTGTGGTGGGCCTCTTCCATCACTAAAACGAGGGAAGTTCTTACTAAGGTGACAGTGGTTGGATCTTCCATAGTTACGCAAGATTTGGGGTCTTGTGTTGGGCTTTGCATAAGTACAAATCCTGTGATAACAGTGCCTATATTGGTATTTAACAGTGTTTCAAAGGTCAAGCTTGATAAACAAAACTCATCTGAATAGTTATACATGCTTGTATGTCCAAATGTGTAAATAATACAATGAAAATCAACATCATTCCTGTCAATGGGGACTTAGCCAGTTGGTAAAAGAAGGTTGTCCCCGCCAAGGTTTGAATCCCCCAAGTGACATGATCAACCGACATGGGCCATCTCATCCATGTAAGTGAGCGGACTCACCCAGTTGGGGCCAGGTGTAAGTCTTGGGAAAATTTGGTGGAATAGATAACCCCACTCATGGCCACTCTCTTGTGACACGCATTTGCTTACATGCAATAAATTCCCGTGTTGGGAAAGGTGCCCTTTACATTGTTCACAGGAAGCATCAACTACAAAAAAATTTAGCATAATCCCCACCATGCTTTCTTTTTATTACTCTCTCCGTCACCAGAAGCCACCAGCAGTAAGCATCAGTAAAGGCTCCTAACGTGATTCCTGAACATCCTTGTAAATAACCTATCCTTGCTGCAGCTCACTTGATTCAACATCCCTAGGCATCTGATCCATTTTAACCTAAAAATCTTGGTAACAGCGTAAATGTTCTCGCATTACAAGTAACCTCTTAGAGTTGCGAGCAGTCAAAACCCTAAGCCTATGCATACAAAAGATGGCTCTTAAATTATAGAAGCTTTGCTCACTTTCAACCACATGAAAATATTTTGGGGGTCTTCCACATGCAATGGAAGAGAAAAAATCATAAACAGGCCATAGAATGGGGTTCACTAAATATGATTTTGACAAAAATATATGTTGTACAAAATAGCGAAACAAGTATGATTTCCAAAACAGGTGCAAGTTTCAGAAATCCCATTTTCAAAATATTATGAAACAGGAAAACACACATATATAGATGTGTTTCTGGGCAGGAAACATTTCCGAAACAGATTCCAAAAACAGGAAATGGCTCAGAAACAGGGTGAGTACAGCAGGAAATGCCATCTGCCATACCCACAGGCCACAGTACAGGGTACTGTTGAAAAATGTTCCCCCGCCTTAGCCTGTAAAGTACCAGCATTCTGGCCTGGAAATGGCTGGAAAATACCATTTTATTTCTTTCTTCACTTGGGAAAAAATCATGGCACTCACAGAAGAAATTTCCTCATAAACCCATCAGTGTGCGCACTAGAATGGGAGAGCATACAAATCAGGCATATGTAGATGCAAAGCCAAGGAAATCAATCGAGTACTTGATAGCTTGCACAAAATGCAAGCATTCATATGTTGGCCTACTTGTTGGTCAAACGGCCATATCCTGCAAGGCTACTTGCTAGCACAGGATGCCATAAATGCCCATCAGCTCGCCCACTTCTTCCTTTCACCCCCTTTCCTCCTTGCAAGCAGAGAAATGCATGTTGCAGATCGTTATCAGCCTAGAAATTTGCCTTCTCTCAGCTAGAAATATGCATACTAAGGCCTTACATGACCATCTCCCTTTACTAGGCTCTTCCCCCAGCTCCTATGCCTTCCGTGGATGCAATTTAATGCTTGGTTCTCACAATAGCAGCGACACAAGGTGCCCATGGGTTTGGAGATGTCATGGATACAGAAGAGGAGAGATGCAAAAAGTGAATGATAATGAGAATGCTTGCAGAAGAAAAAATTTCACCGTTTGTATAAGCTAGCATAGTTTTGTTAATGGCTTAGCTCCCTTTTTTCCCTACAAATTATATTTTGGAAGCATGAACTATTTCCAGCAAGGTCATGTTCTGCTTACTAGGAATAACATATGTCCGTAGCCCAAGGGGTTAAATCAACCAGTTATTGCCAATGTTGCTAGGCATTTGGCCAGTTCCAGGTTGGCAGGTGCCCAATTCAAACCCCCCCAGGTGAGACGCACTAGTCTACAAGGAAGGATTTACTAGGGATGACATCCACAAATGTGGGGAACCACGAGTTACGCTGGGTGAAACGCCTCCAATCCACGGCTGCGTTTCCTGATTTTCTCGAATTGTCTCCCAAGCGGATCCTACACGGATTCAGGCGGATCTGGATCGGATCCGGGGATCCGTGTTTCTTCATCTGCCCCCCGCGGATCCGGTAACATAGCTTATGACCTACCCGGAACAAGAAACAAGAACAACAAAATCTCCATGGTATCCTCCATGGAAGATATCCTACCTGGAGTCTAGGTTAGTAACCAAGAACATCTCCTAAAGGAGATCAACTTCATCTCGTAAGCAATAAGCATTTACATAAGAACAAGAATATCTCCTAGAGAGGAGCTCAACATGTGTATCTCTAGTACTAAGGGGTTAGTATAATGATCATAACTTCAATAGATCAAGATGCAGCATAAGATCATAATAATGCTATAACAATTAGAGACATCAATTTTTAAATAATCAAACCTGGAGTCTTCACTGCTTGGACACGGTCTCTTGTACATCCCTTGCAAACACACTCATGTTTTGTTGGATGATATAACTTGAAAAGAATATACAAGTGCATACCATTGAAATTTGTAGTATGGTTATGCTTGTCTTCTAATCTGGAACTAGACACCATCTTGACAAAAAGAGGTTAGAAATTGAATCAAAAAAGTTTCAATGATTAAAACAAGCTAGAAACCCTAAAATTTCAACTTTGACCAAAAAAATCAATTTTGACCATAAGTCAACCTTTGACTTTGACCCAAAAACTCAATTTTAACATTTTTATTGGTTGAGGATACCAGAGGGTGCGCTACGCTAGGGCACACTAGAATACTCAAAAATTAGGTCCAATGCTTCACTGAAAGTGCCCAAGAATTTAGGCTTAGGGTTTATTGTAACTGCAAAATCAAAAATCCTAGTTGCAGTTGCGACTGGTGCTACAACGAGCTTGACAAGGAACTCTCGATCTACCTTCCAGTGGTTAGACTATTTTGAAGGTAGTGTGGGCCCATAACCTGTTAGAATAATATTGATGTGCTCGTTTAACCATAGACAATGCTACACCATTGTCACCCAACCATAGGCATAAATCCACCCGCGAGCACCTTCACCTTTGCAGAGAGAATGATTCCAGGAAGCCACACCATAACCAACAAATAACCAAGAGAGTGCACCTTCTCCAAGGGTGGCGCACAAGAAAAAGTACCAGAAAGACTAAACAAGAGAAAACTGTGCAACTGCAGTTGTTGTTGCTCCTCCTCCAAACTTGCGCATTTTTCTGCGTGACTGAGAGAGTGTGAGTGAGTGAACAAATGAGCCAAGACGTCCTCTATTTATAGTGGTTTTGTCACTTGTCTAGACCGAATTGTCTTCCTGGAGGATAATATCTTAATATTATATATTTTGTTGAGCCGACATGTCTTCTAAGGTTTTCACACATCTGTTTAGGGTTTCTCTTTCTTTCGAAATATTCTATTCTAGTCAAAGGTTACATATGGAGGTTAATACCTCCCGCAACTACCATAATATCAACAGGAGAAGGATAGGAGCACGTGGTGAGCAAGGTAAGGAGGGGGAGACAATGAAGTGTCAAATGTGGGGGAGAAGCTCTTGGTTGGCTAGGAAGCATATGAAGCCCAGCAAGTAAGGGCAGCACAAAAGATCATTCAACAGAAATAAGACATGAGATTCCCCCAGCGGTAGAATGTAACTCCCATAGGTTGTAAAGGGTACAAGAGCATCCTTTGAATTCCTATGAAGACCCATGGTGTCTAGATCAAAACCCTGGAGGCAAAGAGGATCCTCAAATATGTCATGAAGCAGCGTCTTTAGATAAGATAAAATCATTTTATTAATGTCCAACAAGTGACAAAATATAGGTCAAAGGGACTACTAGGTACATCAAAATCAATACACAAGTGAGAGTGCAAGTGCAGCTCCTATAAAAGGAAATCTAATATATGAAATGTTGTGCAAGTGATAAAGTCCCCAAACAGAATGACCTCGCCAAGAGTGGACTAATGAGAAACATTTGTATATAGGTTGAGTAAAAAGTCCCCATCTAACTCACTATGAAGTGCAAAGAGAAAAGAAGTGGGAAGTAAGTAGCAGACTACAATGTAAATATCACAAGGTAGGGAGGCACTAATGCATGCTCTAACCCATAAAAATCTAGCATGCTCGATGGTAGTGACCATAGAAACACTATCTCGCAGGGCGTCCCAGATAAGGGATGCTACTCTTCAAGAACCTCTCACATTGTCGAAATGGTGAGTCTCTTGTCTAGATCAAGGGTGGTGTCCCCATAGGGCTTGTGTGGGTCTCAGTAAGGAAAAGGAGGTCTTGAATCCCAAGTCCATTAGAAAGTGTACTTGGAGAAGAGGAAAATGCACCATTGTGGTTCCAACAAGCAATGTAGTGGATGAAGACCCCCCCCCTTCTCCCCATGGGTGAGTCATCTAGCCAACCAAGGATTCCCCCAATTGGGAGGGGGAGATTCTCAAACAACTTCTCTAAGGTCCTAGGACCTAAATACTTGATTTGCAAGTAGAACAAACTAGCACAAGTATGCACCTTTGGTGTTTAATGAGCAGAGAAAGCATCTAGAGGACCATTGTCATTATATTCAACAATGTATGGAGAGTGGAGAAATAGAGTTGAAATATTGTGCAACTCAAGCAAACTACGATGTTTTCACCAAGCCTCTCAGTCCAAATAAGTTTATAAACTTTTGGGATAAACTTGGTGTAGGTTCAAATATAACTAGTGATACATGGGGATTCGCTCCCTCAAATAGGGGGTATATCCCCACACTTCCCACGTTTCCAAGACAAGGTAACTCAATGCAGAACGTTTGCCCACATCCCCCTTTTGGGGAAGCTAGAGGAGATGCAGGAAGTTATTTCCCAAGAGATGGGAGACATTTCCCTCTTGTTGAACTCCTAGTGTCCCTCCACTAGTTTTGCCTAATGCCCTAAAAGGTCAATTTTTTATAACAAGAAAATAACAAAACCCTAAAGCGAATGTGAATATTTATTTCATGTTTTCAATGTTCACATTTATCACTTGTCATTGTTTCCCATATATTTTATTAAAAAAATAGGATTTCAGATGAGGTCCCCTATGTCAAGGACCCCAATGTTTCCCCGAATGTTTCCTAAAATTTGGGGGCTGAAAGTATATGTAATATAATGGTCATATTCATAGTTTTAAAAACTGGAACCGGTCGAGGGTCCAACTAGAACCAGAACCGGAACCAATAATGAACTGGTCGAACCGGTTTCAATGAACCGAGTTTTTAAAAAATACATAATATATTTAAATTTTAACAAAAAAATATATATTTTTAAGATTTTAAATCATGTTTCCAAAGCATTAGAGACAATTAGAGACAACATATCCAAAGTATGCTCATGAATATATCAAAACAACACCAAGTGCAATACATATCTACAGATCGGAACATAAATACATAATCAAGGAGGCTCTAAATGGCCTCTACAACATCAAATAACATACTAACAAGAGTCAAGACTACAAGTCACTATCTCATTGATCAACATGATCAACGATCAATCATCACTACTACTAGCAGTAGAAATGGCATGAGCATCCTTTCCCTTGGCATCATCATCTGTCTATGACTCAGACTCGAACTCGAACTCAGCCTCAAACTCATCATCTAAATGCTCCCAAACATTGAATAAGAGAGGTGAGGCACTTAGAGGGGAGTGAGAGTGTCTTATAGACTAGAATTAGGGTTTAGGGTATCTTAGGTTTTAGGTTTAGGTTTTAGGTTTTAGGTTTTAGGGATTTTTAGGTTTTAGGGACCAAACCGACTGGTTTATGACCAAAGAGGTTGGTTTATTACCAAACCAGTCGGTTTGGTCATAAATCGGTCGGCCGATTCGGTTTATTGGCCAGTTTGAACCGGTCGACCATCAAACCAGTAAAATCGGCCAGTTTCGGTTCCAGTTCACCGGTTTTTAAAACACTAGTCATATTATAGTGTACTTTATATATCATAGTGCTTTTCATTTAGTGATCAAATAAAGTGACTTCGCTCTCATGAGACGTCTCTTTTGCATCTCATTACACATATTGAGCAATCTCAACCTTCTCCTCACTTGCAACCATGTATCTTTGTCTGTGTAAAATTTATAAGGCAACTGCCTCAGCAAGACAAATACCCCATTTTCAACCTTGTTATCTTTGTTTTGTGCTTCCTAGGAACAAAAGTGAAGATGGATTGTTCAGACTGACCCGACTCCAAAGGTGTCAATGAAGAATACAGTTGGCCATGACAAATACAATCAGGACCCACCAACCATTGGTTGGGCTATGGTGGAAAACTGATGGTTGTGCCCCTTTCTTCCCTAATCATATGATGCCCTATCATGATGAAATGCATGTGGCCAAAATGGCATACTTTGAAGTTTGTAACTTTTTTATGTCGTTTTTTTAGAAATTTTTGCTAATATATGATGGGAATATAACCATACACACATTTTGTACCTAAAGTGGCATTTTGTTATTGTGTCATGATTGATACTTGGGTTAGTTGTGGCCTGGTTTTTGTGACGTCTGTTTTCTTGTTGTAAAAATAGCACTATACAGTATACACTATGTAAAAAGTTAAAACATATTGATATTAATGAAATCTAGTTCTTAAATAAAAATCCAAGCCAACTCATGTATTTACACTGGAGGCTAGAACATGCTGGCTCATACAAGTCCAATGAGTTCTTTCCTACCTGCATATGGTTGGCTTAGCTTTCTCTACATGGTGGGTCACCATATTTGCAAAAATGTGTCTCAATTATTGTAGATTAATACCTCACGAATATGGGAAACAGTTTAAATCAATTGTACCAAAGATGGGTAGAGGGATAACGTTGGGTTCAGTAGAGTAGTGATGCTACATAGAAAAAGAATTAAAGTAATCTTTAAAAAGAAAATGGAAGGAAAAAATAGTTGCATACACCATGAAAATAAAATGCAAGAATATAACAGCTAAAAAGAGTACCATGTGCAGCACTTGTAATTAGTCAAATGAGAAAAGGAAATTTCCATGCATACAAAGCATGTAAAACTGATCAAACATCTAATGAAGAAATGGAATATTAGAATTTAGAATATTAAAATGAGTATGGATCTACACGAATTATGAACTAATATCTCAAAAAGGGAATGAGGTTACATACAAGGCAATTATCCCTCACATCCCATAAGCGTAGTGTACTGTCTGTAGATGCAGAAGCTAGTTCATTTGTTGAAATGAATTTAACATAGGAAACTGTTTTCCGATGTCCATTAAATACGTGTAATGGAACGCTAGTGTTCCTCAAATCATAATAATGAATGTCGTGATCTGCTGAACCAACCTACAAAATGCAATTCCATGTTTAGACCAGAATACTTTACTGGGATTATATCTAAATCATCTGACAGAAGCCTTTAAAAGAAATTTTACCGCAACATAGTTGCTTGATCCTGGATTGTACTTGACACAACAAATATTTGCTTTCATGTCAATGTTGAGAACACTTGTTTCTTGCCTTGTACACCACACCTTAACCTGTTTTATAAGATATGATAAGATAATTTTATTTATGTTCAACAAAATTACTGACTATAATAGACTGATTTCCATACTTTATTATTGTGCAAAGAAAAAGGCAGAAACTTCAGTTAATCTGAGTCCTTGAACATGAAAATTGACAACATACAAGCCTCAAGTTCATGAAAAGGTAAAGTCAGAAAAGGAAGGTGACTCCCCACTGACATTCATACTGATAGTAAGATGAGTTCCATGTTCTCTCATCCATCCATATCAGAATGAAATACATTGATGAAATCTATAGAGAACAATATAAGGAAAATAGCAAACCTTTCCATCATCACTCCCTGAGATGAGCATGGTCGGCTCTGTGCGTGAAAAATCCACACTCCATGCCCGTTTTTCATGTTCTTCATACATCATGACACTCTGCAAAAAGTCGCATATTTCAGCCTTTAGCTTTAATGAACCATTTCAAATTTATCCAAAATTCATTTTTACAGTACTTCTAGAATCCAGCGAAAACATGTTACCAACAATGACAACCTAGATATTAGTAGACAATAATGACCATATGCTCTTTCGAAATTATATATAACTACTGTATCTGCTTGGAACTTACCTGACAAGTATTTACATCCCAGACAGTAACAATGCCTTCATAATCACTGCTTGCAATCTGAGACTTAATATACTTGTTCCAGCTCAAGCAACTTAGCTTGGATCGAGTGGACATCTCCACAACAGGACAGTGCACATCCGCAGGTTCATTCACTACCTGGAAATACGTAACCAATATACTTTTGATACCTTGAAGCCTTGCTGAAACTATAGAAGCAACTCTAAAAGGATCCATATAGCTGTCATTATATTATATACAGTAAATTATATGAAGAAAAGTAATATTACCGTAGCAAAGTCAAACACTTTGATCCGCCTGGAAACACCAGCAGTTGCAAATAGTTCATCATCTCGATCAAACTCAATGCTGTGATAAATATGCCTTACAAGTAAAAGTTAAAACCAATGTTATCTAACCTTAACATCTACAGAAAATTTTATGCAACTACTCAATCCAGACATCCAAAGTCAAAATATTTTATAGCATGAATGCCATTAAGAATAGATCCAAATTATCTAACTCTGGATTCTGAGCAATAAACAAAAATTAAGTAGCAAGGAGAGAGTGCACATGTGCCAGTATTCGAGAATGAAATTAGGCAGATTCTTGTGCTCATTTGATTAGGAGGAAGAAATGTACAATGAAGTTTAGTTGCATATGAAAGAAGAAAGGCTATGGAGATTAGGGCGTTAGGCCAGCAACGGACTTCTCTGCCCACATGAGTGAAATCTGGTGGAAACATTGGCCTTACAATCGAGCCTTCAATAGGAATAAAATGTTGAAACAAGCAATTGGAAAATAGCGCATAAGGTCTAGCTCTCATTGTTTAGTGGTTAAAGTTCCTCAAAGGGAGATATACAATATAAACTTATATCAAATGATGAATAAAACACCTGACTAAAATGTTGAAACAAGTACCTAATGGCTTTGGATGGCAGAGGGGAAATTCCACATAAGGTCTAGCTCTCATTGTGAAGTAGTTAAAGTTCCTCAAAGGGAGAAATACGATATAAACTTATATCAAATGATGAATAAAACACCTGATTTCAAATTATTTATTATTTAAAAAAGAGTTGTTTATAATAAATTTTCTCAACCAATTCAACCTAGTAAATATAACAGTTTTTAGATATTGGTACTACTTTTAAAGGGAAGATTCTTAAGTGTTACACGGGGACACGCTCCCGGGACAGCAAAACATTCCATAGAGTCCCCTGAAAAGTGAAATTCCGTGAAATGTGGTGCAAAAAATATCAAACAAAATGAGCGACATTTTGCACATGTGAACAACTGGGCACTCCACCCCAAAATCCAGAACGCCTGGGCACCTCCAAAATATTGACTTAAAATGTTAAAAAAAATATAAAAACCTAAAACGACAACCTAAGTTGGCTTCCTATATCAAACTTTTCAGTGTGAAATACAATTATATGTATCATTTATGTTTGCGTATCTTAAAAATTTTATATTTTATGATTTTAGAGATGTGGTCTCCTTTGCCAAGGGTGGCCAACATCCCAACATCCCCCATGACACTCCCTAAAAATCGAGGGTGTCTCCACACGTCCCTGGACACATTTCCACACTCCCATGTCCCCGCATCTCAGAAACTTGGTGGAACATTGAGATTCTTTATGACTTTGTGATATATTATACCTGATGTTTGCCTGAAAATCAAAATATTAGCTTCCGTGCAAATCCAGAGGGAGAGAATTTGAATTCAACCTCAACAATGTTTTATTAGTGAACAGTTAGAGCAAAGGATTCAAATGTGTGCACATGCAAGTTGCCAAACAGCAGCTGATTTCTTACCAGCATCTCTGGATCTCCATTTCCGTCTGAGATCGCCCATGCAATTGCAGACCTTGGAAACTTCTCTTCTGTGAACATCCCAATCGCATACTTGACTAAAAAATCAAATATGGTTGGTGACTGTTCTAAGTATGCATATTACCTCTCCAATAGATCAGTGTGAGGACAGCCAGGGGGATAGGAGCTGACCTAGATAGCTGCCTCTGTTGGCATGTGCTAGTGCTAGGCAATTTGTTATAGTTTGTTTATATTTGATCTACTGCCAGACTATCTCTTTTAAGAGCAATACTTGTCAAAAACTATGCTAACATATTACTCTTGTATAATAATAATTGTGTCTTTCAGATGAGCTACTCACCTTAAAACTACGTTTTACCCTCCAATGTCCATCCATTTATATCCCATGCAGGATAGACTTATAAACCACAAACCTTCAAACTTCCTAAGTGCCATAAAACAAGCAAAAACTAATACTATCTCAAAGGCAGTATCCTGACTAGCTTGAGCTTTCTATACCATCAGGCTGAAAATAAAATTATAGACAGACTACTTGAACAAACACTTGGATTAAGTTGGATACCAACACCGAATGTTACAGTGTTCATTATATGAAGTAAATTGTGATATTTAAAAAAAAATATTTAAATTTATTAGAGCTTAATTTGAATAGCATCTCAAGAAAATTAATAATATCTTGATTCTTTTTTTTTCAAAAAACACATCTTAAATTTACAAAAAAATATCTACGAACAGCAAATCAAAAGGTGGAAGGGTATATACTATATACAATGGATCTTAAAACCTCTTCCATAAAGCTACTAATAATTCTGAGATAAACTCTGAATATGCTATGGAGTCTAAAGTTTGTATCATCCTTAATCAACAAGGTACCCTTAGTTGATGACCTACCTCGTCATGCCACATGGCACAAAAAGCAAACAAAGAGCTAAGCTTGTGCTAAAAATAAACATACACCTGATCTTACAGGGACCAAATAAGGAAAAAACTCTCAAGCATTGCCACATCCCAATCAAGGAGTGAACCAAATAGCTGCAATCACCACACAAAGAGGCACGCCAGTGAAACCTGCCTTCAAAGAGGACTGAACAGTGGTCTTAAATGTATTTCCAACAACTCTTAGCAAACTGACACTCCCAAAAGATGTGATTCACCGTCTCTGAACAGTGGCAAACAGGGCAAATACCATCATAGGGCCTACTCTTTGCCAACCAGGCCTTAGAGGGGATCCCCTAGTAGATGACA
Organism: Picea sitchensis; assembly: GCA_010110895.2. NCBI lineage: Eukaryota > Viridiplantae > Streptophyta > Pinopsida > Pinales > Pinaceae > Picea > Picea sitchensis. Next base: position 85,293 of record SNQJ01S0010202.1, on the reverse strand, counting down.
AGCTAGGCAAATACTCTAAGATTTTATAAGAAATCCAAAAAGACCAAACACTATGAAGTCAGCGCACCCACCTACCCTCCAAATCAACTGACACCTATCTCGCATTAAGAACCGAGGCTAATGAATGTCGCTGATGCAACAACAAATAAACCCATCGCGAATCATACTACTGGAAGTGCCGACCAAAGCTCCACCCCAAATCCTTCCAAAATGGCCTTGACATCCCAATGTTCATTTTTAACAGGTCTAGCTAGAGAATGAGCCCTATTAATGCCATAATCAATGGTATGTCATGGAGGAGCAAACCATATGCCTGTGACAGAGAGCACCACCAATCTTTCCCAAACAAGCAACTATAACCCACAAATCTCCCCCAAAAGAGATGTCCTTTCTGCTCGAACTACAAGTGAAAGTGAGGCAACTCAGCAATACAAGTACCCTGTTACAGAGAGCACCAATCTTTCCCAAACAAGCAACTATAACCCACAAATCTCCCCCAAAAAAGATGTCCTTCCTGCTCGAACTACAAGTGAAAGTGAGGCAACTCAGCAATACAAGTACCCTGTGACCTCCAACTCCAAATGGGATGTCTCGCTAGATCCCAACCTATTCTGTTGCCCTCTCAATTCTACCTAACAAAGCCCAAAAATGATTTCCACATTGACTAGATACTCCTAAAAATAACCAAGCCCAAAACCTGAAACAGATGGGGGGGAGAGATGATATCACATAAATCAAACGAACTTTACACCTTGCTAATATGCTATTTTGTCATCATCCTATGTCAAAACAAAACCTGCCAAGGAGCAGCACCCTCTATGCACCTCACCACCCACTTGGTAGCAAGTATGTTGCCTTGAGTGGCAACATCAATCCACCCAAACCCCTCCTCATCCTCGAGCATAGTACACATATCCCATGAGACCAGAGGAAGGCCCCTCTCTCCACCATACTTCAACCCCAAGTACGACTATAGAATGATGAATCTAATCCAATTGCCAAAACTGAGCCCTACTAAGCAACCAGCAAGATACATAACATATGTTCCAGGCCTTAAGGATGCATCCAATAACTATGGGAGGTCCTTATAATGCTAGACATGAAGCTTACTCTAAAGACACCAATCCCAAATAGACAACAACAACAGCCCCACCCCAAATGGAATGCCCAAATATCTCACGATCACCCTACGTTGAATATAGGTCATGTTACACCCCAGATTCTATGCAATGTACCCTACATTTTTTCATGAGATATAAAGTGTGATGATTTCATTTTATGTGGCCTGTTATCCCCGATTTCATGGGATAACTAGGAGATCATGTCTCGAGGCCCACAGGTCCTAGACATGGAGTACCGAGAGCAGGATAGACCTGAGCATGGCCCTAGAGGGCCCATCTTTCTTCTTCTTCATCACACTTGTCCTATCAGCAGCAGCAGCATCCATCACCTTCGGCTTGGACTTGCATCGAAGAAGACTCTTGCTCCATGAGGTAATTGGTCCAGGTATCATGGTATGTGTCATGTTTGATCATTATAACTTTCAGATATATGCATCAGATTCCTTTCATTTCTGACAACTGCTTGGATCTTACACTAACTCGCTTAACCATGGTTGGGGGGATTGACAGGGTACCCTAGCAAGCTTGTACCTATAGGTTTTGGTTAGCTACCAGGGGGGATTTTGAAGAGCCATCGTCCGCTCCCATCATATTATCACTTTTACATCTTATCTCCCATTCATCTATCTCATTCCCCTAGTCCGGACATTAGGATGACCTATTTGTGGGGTTACACCTTATCCTGTGGGAAGAAGGGGCTAAAGAACCAGGGGGTAAAAGCAACTGGTAAGAGATAAAAGCCATAAAAATAAAACTTAGAGATGCCTCACCTAGGGATCCCTGAGAAGGCAATAAAAAGCCTCTCAATAAGAAACAAGAGGGACCCAAAGAAAAATGACAAAACAAGACCTAGCCAAGAGGATGGGGGGTCTCATCACGAGCCAGCCCATTATGTTCATAGGTACCTAGCAGTATGACATTGCCATTATCTGGTTACCACTCCAGGGTAGTGACCTTTGGTTGCATGGCCAAGGGAAAGGGGGTCTCATCACGAGCTAGCCTTATCATCTCTGTGAAAGTACTCGTGGGTAACACTGTCAGCTCTGGTCACCACGCCAAGCCAGTGTCCTCTAGTTAGACCTTGAAATAAAAAGAAAAAAAAAGCAATAAAGAAAAGAAAGAATAAAGGCAATAAAGGGCTTGGAAAGAATTGCATCCATGACAGGTACAGCTCGCCTCCTACAAAGGGACCCACGAATAATATTCACCCGTCTTTCACTATGTCTAGACATCCTTAGACCACACCACCTCGTATTACATGGCTTGGATGATATCCTTTGGAAACTTTCCTCTTCTTATGGATGCTGGCCCAATAGGGCATTTTGTCTTTTCTTCAGCTTTGTATAGTAGGTCATTGTAATGTCTTTGAG
>SNQJ01S0010202.1:60279-79355 GCA_010110895.2 Picea sitchensis | reverse complement strand
TTTTTCTACCATATTTTAAGGCTAGGATTAGGTAGTTTCATCAAAATTGGGTGGTGTCGAATGATGTCCCTAGAGGATCGAGGTATAAGCAAAGTCAAGACAAGAGGCAAAGGATGAAGGATGATACTAATGATGTGTATCCCAATATAAGCGATGGTGGAACATTGCTTGTCATTCATCTTTGTCATTTAAATGTTCTTGCTTGTTTATTCGTAATGCTTTCTTTCAAAGTTTCAATATAATCATTAATATACTATGGATGACATTTCGAACTTCATAATAATGTAGTATTCATCTACAAGCACAAATATGCATGTTTTCATACATTTTGCAACTAATTTGTCTTTTTGCATGTTTTTGTTGAATATAAACGTAATATATATATATATATAATAGACTCCCGGGGCTCTGCTCCCAAGGATTTTTGGAAAATGACGCTCCCGACGCTCCCGTTTTCTAAAACGCTCTCGCTCCGCTCCTGCTCCATGCAACATTGTATGGGAGTTAATATGGACATGGTTTTCCTTCTAAAATGTCATTTATGTATATCATTATGTTTTTCTTGCAATATAATGCTTTATTTTTTTTAAAACTATATATATATATATATATATACACGGTGTTTCCCCTGACGTTTCCATTTTTTGAGGGCCTGTTTCGTATCGTACCTGTTTCGGAAACTTCGTATCGTTTCCCTGTTTTGTGCAACTTAGCTTAGAAGGGCTTTATTTGACTTGGGGTAAGGTTGTCCCCTTGCTTGAAGGAGGACGTTGGAGCTAGGTTGGCCAAGGATCCTTCCTTGAGATATTTTGAGGCCTCCCAAAGTCACTTTTGATGGACCGTTGTACCTTGCAACCAAATCGGCCCTCTTAGAAGCTTGACGTCATTCTTGTTGTTGGGGATTTTATAACCCATTTTTTCACTTGGAGGGTCACTCCCATGCTTCATGGAGGTGCCTTAACCTTAGGTATGGACATGGTCGTGCTTTGGAGACATATTTCAAGGATTTATAGACATTATTTGAGCATTCTTTGAGCACATTTTGTGGAGGCCGTCCCCTTTTATTACAGTTTCTAGCATGTAAAACATCACTTAATTATAGTTTGAACTTTGACTTAGTCTCCAAATTATGACCCATTTATTTCAAGGATTTATGGACATTATTTGAGCATTCTTTGAGCACATTTTGTGAAGGTCATCCCTTTTATGAGGGTTTATAGCATGTAAAACATCATTTAATTGTAGTTTGACTTAGTCTCCAAATTATGTGGATGACAAGTCACTTTCATTTTATTTCCTTGGGCATATTTTAGGGAATAAAGAATGTGAAGGAGTTGTGAGCCTCATCTATAAATAGAGGCACTCCTCTCATTCCAAATGGTTGTGAATTGTTGGAGATCATCGAAGCTATTAATAGAATATCTTTACTTGGTGTTTCTTGGTGTCAATTTTTGGAGCTCTTTCTTTCTTAGTTATTCTTCTTGGTATTTTTAAAGGCTATTGTGAATGTTCAAGATTCTACTAAAACTAGCAAGACTGATGCATTGAGGAGTTATCAACTACTTGGAGGGAGGAAGTGTAGGTTTGTATCTCTTCCATCTTCCCTAAAAACGATTTAGTAAGTGCTTATCTCTTGTCTTGATTAGTTTTCTGCTCCTTGCCTAGGGTTTTAAGTATTTTGTTGATCTTGTTGGCGAAGGCTATTCCCTTGAGGAAATCCTTCTTACAAGGCCTTGGTTTTTTATGGTTTGTGTTGATTAGACAAAGGGGCTATTAGCCTTGAGGACCTAGTCTCTTATTCTAATCCATGAATATTGGATAACCAATTCTTAAAGGGGCATACTTCTTGACCCCATAATTCCTAAGTGGAGACAAGACACTAAGCTTAACTCCCAATAGCCAACCACAAAAATGCTAAAAATTCAATTATTTTCTTTTATGTCATATAAAATACAAAAATGCAAAAGCTATACCATCAAAAATATTTATTTCATTGTCTAGTGCAAAGCTAACAGTTTACTTTCATTTTCTAAACATTTTTGTCCACGGATTTATGGTGAATTGTTGGTTTTTAACCCTAAGAGGGAAAAGTAGCCCCACACATTTGTGCTTACAGGTTTTAACTAACATCTTATGGATTGATTTAGGGTGTTTACTAATTCTGGAAATTAATTACAGCAACAAAAATCAGAATTGGTGAAACCCTAAAAGATGCATTATGACCCTACCCTAGCTTATATTTCACTTGTGGATTGTTTATAAAGGATATCTAACACATTCTAATGGCGAAATTAATCTCCTAAGTGGTTCATTGATGTTATATTTCATTTTAGAGATTTTTGGTGAAACCCTAGGAGCTAAGTCACATGGTTCGAGTTCGAGTTCGAGTTCGGCAACGATTAGGTTCGATTCAGGTTCGAATTTTCCAATAAGGTTCGAATGAGGTTCGACTTTAGGCTCGGCTATATATATTGAACCCTAATCAGACCTCATACCAAACCTCAATAAAATTCTCCTTCAAATTCATCCTAAGGTTCGAATTCGAGCAGGCATTTGAGTTCATTCAGGTTCGACGTTAAGTTCGACGAACCTTGAGGTTCACCGAATTTCGAACCTCAAGCTTTAGGTTCGACGAACCCTCTGACTTAGCCTAGGGGGTATTCACCACCCCTCTTTGCAAGTTTGAGCTAATTCCATGGTTATTATTCATTTGTACTTGCAATCAATCGTTGTTGGGCTGTTTCCACAGAGTTTATTCACTGCCTTAGTTAAATTACCGAAGATTTATCATTACAAGTTCTTTTAGGCACTCTTGGAGTACTTTTCCTCACCCAAAATCTGCATTTTCTTTGTTTTTAATTATATATCAGATTCTGGAATTGTTGGACAGCAGCAAGCTAATCTAATTTGCAGCATATAATCAAGGAGTAAACCAGGTATATCATATGTGCTTGATTTATCCAATTAGATCTCATTTTTGTGCGGCAAAAGGTACTTGTTTCTTCATCTAAAGAGTGATATCATAGTGCTGGTTTATTTTCTACTGTGGCATATTTATTTCATATCTTACCACTTTTGTAATTAGCTCCTAACCCTCATTACATTATATTAGTTGTTGCTCTAATACTTGGTTGAATATTCTTAAGGCATTTGGCTACTTTGGCACTGGTCTATCTAACGTGTACTGAGGTGTGTAGTTTGAAGTGAACCATATCAAAGCGGTACTATACAGGTTTGCTTCCAAGGATTGGGATGTCCCCCATCGCTTCTAGGAGCTAGCCTAAAGTGAAGGGGAGATTTTACTAAGATGACAGTCGTGCATTTCTCGTGTTGTGCTTATCCCCAATAGCATCCTCACGAAGGCTGCTAGTTTGGGCGGCAACATTTTTTGGCACCGTTGTTGAAAAGGACCTGATGGGTTTACTTCTGTCTTTTAACGACATCATCCCGCTAGGTTGGGTAAGTCCTTTGTATTGCATCTGGATGAGAATATTGTTATTGCTAACTTGATTGTCTCATCTGGCAACTCCATCGAATCCAAATACAACCAAAAGGTACTCTACAAGAAGGAATGCCCAAGGTATACTTCGTCTTGTTCCTGAACCTGAACTTGTTTATCATAGAAGGAAGCATAGGCTCTAGGCAAGGGAAGTAAATAATCATGTAGGATTTGAGACTTTATATGATATAAGAAGATTATTTCTTGATTCAAGTCCTCTAACTCAAATGGATGCTCCTTGGTTAACAGATACTTTCAAATCATTTGATTTTTCTATCATGACATGTTATCCTCACGATATGCCCATCCTCTATAGAAAAGTTCCCAGCATTCCATGGTGATAATGCTATTGGTGCAAGAGTGCATTGGAATGCATTCATGGAACATATCACCAATGTGGGAATTTGTCATTTGGATGTTTTATTCAAATGCTTTTCTCTATCATTGAAAAAGGATGCTAGGAAGTGGTTTTTATCATTATCTGATAATTGTATAAATTCTTTGCAATCATGCCAGAAGGTTTTCATTGACAAATGGTTGGAAAAGAAAGATGTTTGGTTTCTTTTAAGTGCTTTGGCTAACATTAAGAGAAATGAAAATAAAATCATTGATGAATTTGACAAAAGATTTGACAAGATTGTGCAAGATATTCCTCCGACTCATCAACCAATTGCGGACACAATCTTGATGTACTGCCTGACCGTCTTTCAGGGACATTTTAGTTTCTTCCTCCATAATGCTAACCCTACAACTCTCGCCACTGCCAAGATCAACGCCAAGACTATTAATGAAAATTTGAATCACTGAGGGAAGCCAAATGTTCTAAGCCATCCTAGGACCAAGGCTGATCATAAGCAGAAGACAACTCCTGCCACTGATCCTACTCTCGAAGCTATCTCCGGCCTTATGGAGTAGATAGCAAAATTGCAAATGACCACCAGTGACTTAAAGTGCAAGAATGTGGAGATGGAAAGAAATCAACATCAGAATAGGCAGCAATAGAAGAACGGTTACAAAGGTCCATCACCAAATCAAAGACCTCCTACATCATTGGATCCCACCAACATGATAGGGGATGGACATCCTTATTTTTGCAGGGCTTGCAAAAGTTTCCATGATGAAAAGACTTTTGCTTTCTACCAGAAAGTATATCAATCAAGTGGCCAGAGTAGCAATGCCCCTTTGGACATGTGCAATAATTTGTTTGATGGATAGGATTATTAGAATTGGCAGCGGATGGAAGATGAAGACAAAAGAGCTGACAGAATATTAGTCGGACATTAATTATCTTATCTTATCTTCTCAGGAAGAGATAAATCAAATGCTTGAAACAAGAGATGTTGTCTATCAGAGACGGAAGAATAATCCTCTGCAAGATCAATCGAGACCTTCCAAGCCTCCAGAGAGGGATTATCAGATTGCAAGGTCGATCAAACCCAATACAGAGATACCACAAAGTGATTTTTCAACAAGCAATTCTCTCGAGATGAAGCTAGATGTAACAGGATGGTTTAATAATGCCAAGGCTCTCGTTCCTATCATTGAGCTAGAAAAGATCCCTTCCGTGAAGCATCAAATCAAAGAAGTTTTGGGACTTGAAGTCAAGCAACTCGTTTTGTGGATGAGAGTGAAGATGCCCCTACTATTCTCCAAACCATGCACAATAGAAGCAACAATCCAAAGAATCAACCACTTTTCATATCATTGATAGTGGAAGACTTGTTCTTACACAATTGTACGTTGAACTTTGAAGCCTCAACCAATGAGATGTCTATCAAGGTGATGGAACGCTTCGGATTGAAGATTTCAAGGCCATGTAGGAATATTTGTGCCATGGACTCCAGGGAAGTCAAAGTTTGTGGATTAATCAAGGACCTTTAAGTTTTCTTAGTCGTTCATCAAGGCATTTGTTTAGTGATGAACGTAGTGGTCATCAATGTTCTTGATGCTTAGGGAATGCTTCTATCCAGAAAGTGGGGCGTTGACCTTGGAGGCAGTATTCAGTTCAATTTATCATATGCCACTATTCCTAACTCTCAAGATTTGTCAGTCATCTTACACAGAGAACCGATAAGAAAGTATCATGTGGAGGACCCTCGAGACCCCGAGAACAAATTGGTTTTCTTTGAAGAGCTTGGATCCTACACTGTGCTTACAATAGAATCAACTCCCAAGGCAGAAGTCAACATGTGGAAGACGAACCTCGAGAGGACAAAGTCCCAAGCAGCTGAACCAAGGGATTTCAATGAAAGAGTCGATGCAGTAGCCATCTCATCTGCAATGCTACAAGAATTTGTCGAGAACCAGAACGATTGGACAGAAGAAGGTTTAGAAGAAGAAATAAAGGAAAAGAGGATTCCAACAGGCCTTATACCTCTTGAGCATTTGTTCAAGAGACATGACAGGTATAAAGAAAAGAAAGAGATGATTAAGCCCGACGAATATGAGGAAGTCAATATTGGATCAACCAAGGATCCAAAGATGATGGATATCAACAAAGGAATATCAAGAGAAGAAAGAAAGGCAATTGAAAATCTCGTCAGAAAATTCAAGGATATGTTTGCTTTCCCCCATGATGATTTGAAGGCCTTAAAGGGAGATGTAATTCAACACACCATACCCTTGAAGGAAGGTGCCAAGCCACTTCAACAGAAGCTGAGACAGAAGTTGGCCCCTCTTGTTCAAAAAGAATTGTAGAAATTGTATAAAGCAAGAACTAATGAATTGATCGAGACATTCTACTTGGCCCTCCTATCTAGATGCAATGCAAGGCAGAATTAATGAATTGATTGAGCTCGATGAGAACCGAAGAAGCGCTTTTGATCAGTGTTGAAAAAGTCTACATCAACAAAAAGTCGACAAGGGTCCGAAAAAAATCATTTCGGCAAAAGTCGGCAAAAACTCGGAAAACCATGACAAACATTAAAAAATACAAAATATATTCATTTTTTTTCAAAATTTTAAACATATAAAGCAACAACAACATCAGATAAACACATTGGCACATAAATATGGAGAAATCACTGATATATATGTAGTGGATGCCAAATAAAAATTTATATATCAAAGTCAATATTGAATGTTGAAGGGACTCTCCAATACAAAATGACATCACATATATAATTATAAAATGTATCTCATGATTCATCATCATGATGGAGTCTGTCGATGTCTGATATAGAATGACAAATGAAACAAAACTAGCAGCTAGCTATCTAATATCAATGTCGGCCTCCGCCTCTCCCCTTTTTATGAGAAAAGATAATGGGTTGTTTGTCAAGCCTGTCCCTGACAATAGACCTAGAAGGCCCTGTATCTGATAGTGGATGACCACTGGTGTGTGCAGGAGTAGGTGTATCAATAAGTGTAGAAGGTTGTGTTGATGTTAGCACATCACCCTCCATGATGTCTTTAGGGCACTCCTCCTCCTCCTCCTGCTCCTCCTCCTCTCCCTATTGCTCCTCCAAGGCCTGTTGTTGTTCGGGCTCCTCATCTAACAATGCAGGTGCCTCCTCCATGATAGGCATCTCAAACTCCACCCTCCACTTAGACAATACATCAATATTGTCCAAGGAAATGGCCTCCACATCCGGTGTTCTATCCATTTGCTTCAACCATAGTCGAAGATTGTAATGGACATACACCAAGTCATTGAGACGTGAGAACTCTAACCTGTAAGAGGGTCATAAAAAATTTAATGAGTTTTAACTTTTAAGGGTCATAATATATTAGACGGTCATAGACTCATAAATTACAAATTACAATAAATGTAATTGCTCATAAGTTCTAACCTGGTGCGTTTCTTTGAGTGTATTTTTTCAAATATACTCCAATTGCGCTCACATCCCGAAGAGGTACATGTTTGACTCAGGATTCGGACGGAAAATCTCTATAAATTTGGGGCCCTTGCACCATAGTTTCGCCACCAAACATCTACAACAAATAAGAAAGAAAGATAACATAAATAAAACATAATTGAACTTTAAAATAATTTTTTTAATTTAAAATACATAATTGAAATTTGAATTTTAAAAACATAAAGTTCTAATTTGAACTATCTTCTAAATTCTAATGACTTACGTGGCAACAAAATGTTCCTTGAAGCAACAACATCTTCATAGCCAAATAGTCCAGTACCATCCTGATACATCTCTATCTCGCGATTAATATCAAGGCGAATCGCGACATCAGGTACCATCCTCTGAAGACAAGCATGGAGCCCTTCCATCACCTCGCCATCTAAAGCAAAGTTGCATTTGTAGGAAAATGCAAGGTTAAGGAAAAATTTTGCTGCATGAATGGGTCGATGGAGCATCTCGATCCATCGAGTATCAATCAAATCCCATAATAACATTTGTTTACGAAACCCGTGGCTACCCTTTCCCACATAATAAGCCTGGATAGCTTCTTTGGCCCTATCCATGGCCTCATACAAATAGCCCATTGTTGGCTTATCGCTATCAACCAATCTCAGAACCTTTACCAAAGGTTCACTCACTGAGCACACCTCTGCCACTCCTTCCCAGAAGGAGTCACTATACACCAATCTAGCAATGGCTTTCCCATCCTCTTTCCTGCTATATGTAGAATCCCACCACTCATCACAAACAAACATTTGCTTCAACTCAAACTGACATTGAAGCAAAGACTGAAGAGTAATGAAGTTGGTGGCAAAACGAGTGATTGTGGGACATCGCAACTCCCTGTTTCGGGTGTGTCTCCTCATGAGGCTAAGAACCCAAATATGGTTATATATGAACTTGGGGACGCTCATAGCCTAAACAATCACCTTCTTGATGAAGGAGGTTTTCCCCATATCCTCGAGCATCAAATCAATACAATGTGCAGCACATTGAGTCCAAAACAATGAACGGTTCCCCTCCATAAGCAACCTACCAGCAGCCACATAATTAGTTGCATTATCTGTTATGATTTGCACCATATTATGCATGCCGATCTCCTGGATGAACGCATCCATCAACTCACACAACAATGCTACATCTTTCACATGTGTTGATGCATCTATTGATTTGATAAACATGGTACTTCTAGGACAATGTACCAAGAAATTGAGAAGGTACCTACCCTTCCTATCTGTCCAGCCATCAGACATCACTATGCATCCAGAGATCTCCCATGACTTCTTGAACTCTGCCAATCTATAGTTGATGTCCTTCTTTTCTTCTTGAAGAATTGGCCCCGCAACTCCTCAAAGGTAGGGCTTTCATACCCTGGGCCAACAACAGCAATGGCATCACACATCGATTGCCAAAATGGATTATTCTTGGTGACGCTGAGAGGTATGTCACTCCAGAAAAGACACCTCCCCACAGCCCTGTCTGCTTCTTTCTTCTCCTTTTTCTTCAACATTGACCTTATGGAAGGCTGTGCTCCAAGGGTGGTTCGTTCCGGAAAAAAAGGTGAAAGCCTCCCGATACCTGAACCTGTGGAGCCCCTCCCACTACCCTATCCTTGTCCCTCTGGGGTAGATGTCGCTGAACTTCTAAATGAAAGTTCGGCCTTCCTTGCTGCTGCGTCATTTTTCTTTTTATCCTTTGCTTCAAGTGAATCAAATGCAATTCTCATAATCTTCGGGGTTGTGCTACCACAAACTTCAATATCATGCCCGGGGATTTTAGTTAAATGATATTTCAACCTGCAAATCCCTCCAGACATATTCACCCCACGGAGTTTGCAATTCAATCGTTGTCAGTTTGTCCCATCTTCAGGGATCTTCAAGGATCCCAAAATGGATCCAAAGGCTTCGGCATATTTTTTGATGAAATTGACAACTTCAAAATCCAACCCTAAGGCACAAAAAAACAAGAAAACGATATTAAACCCCACTAGAAAAAAATAACAGCCCATTGGTAAAAAAAATCAGACCTCTAGATTAGATTATTAGCAATGAAAAATGACAATTAGAGGGTGGAGAAAAAATTAACAAGAAGGCTCAAGCTTGTTGTCCCATAAAAAAAAACATTACATTGTTTTATGGGCATGAAAATCATGGCAAAATGACCCAAAAAAAAAAAAACATAGGCAAGCAAAGAGGCAAGCAAACTTGCAAAAATCTATGGAAAAAAAACATTAACATGGAGGGATTTAGATACATACCTATGAATGGAAGATTCAACACCGGTTGGCAAATGAAATTGAACCCTTGCCCCACTTAGAAATCCTTGATGGCAATGATGATGGTTGTTAAGTTGCCTCCACAATGATTGAGGAAGACCACAAACCCTTCTCCTTCCTTCTCCACAAGCAAAAAACACAAATGACCAAAAAAAAAAAAAAATGCACCCTTATGCCCGCGGGTTCCCTGCGTCTGACGACTTTTTGGATCGAACTGCGGCTTATTGGAAAAAGTCGGCGCTTTTTACTAAAAGTTGCGACTTTTTCAAAATACAAAAAATCGCGATTTTTTCGAGGGTAAAAGTCGCGACTTTTCAACACTGCTTTTGATCACCTAATACACAATCAAGAAAAGACAAAGAGTACCAATTCTTTCTACTTAAGTCATTTGGATGGTGAGAAGTTGCCATTGCCCATGAATGGGCAAGCTTTGAAAAAGTTCTATCAAGGTAATATTTGATGGCTTCAGGTCATCCCTTGTCCCATAGTAAGTTTTTTTACTTTAGCTACTTGTGTGTTTCATTTTATTGAGTGTTGCATTTTATCTTTATTGAATAAAGGATATAATATTTACATTGTATGAAATTCTCTAAGGCTTGAGGTTATGTACTTCGGTATTTTCAATTCATGCTTGGATTTATTTTTATCTCAAGGAAGGGAAAAGGAACGCGTGTCTTCCCCTCCCTTGCATTTAATATCCATTTTGTGATAATGTTTTAGGTGTACAGGTTTCTGGAAGGCTTTGCACTTCTCATGCACTCTAGAGATGAGCACATGTCCCCAAGTTGGAGCCAGTTGTTACAGCCCAGATTCTCTACAGTGTACCCTACATATTTTCACAAGATGTGACTTCTCTGATGTGCCCAAAGTGTGATGATTTCTTTGCATGTGGCCATCATGGGATGACTTGATCTATAAGTGTTGGTTAGAGGTTACCCAAATCCCCTAAGGTGGATGGTCGTGACATGTCCTTTTAGTCCCCATTGTCAAGGTGCTTGGTTTTATTGCTCCGACCGACTAACCCTTGGAGGTGGCAACTCCCTCTAAAGTCGGGCATTTATGTCCTAGGTATGTATGCAAGCATTCTGAGGTGGATCTACTAGAACACATGATTTACGAGGTCCTAACTATTCGCTTATTCTTTTTCTATGTAAAAGGCGATTGTGATTTGTAAGGGTTGTCACAACCATGGTTTAGCACACCTTACCCACATGGACCCTCTCTTTCTTATGTATCAACCACATTTTGGCCATCGGAGATGACTCTGCACTTGATCATCCAGTCTCACATTTATTGAGGCAGTTTCATGTTTTTTGAGCCATATCATGGATTTTGAGGCATTGGTCACTCTCTAAGGCACGAAAAAGTTGTTTTCCTCCACATGGACCTACTCTACACTTGCCATGTGTCAGATGCTAGAATGCCCCCTCCTTTGGCACTTTTTTTGAAGTGTTTTCTTCACTAAAGGAGGGTTGACCTCTCTTGGGGCACTTTATGACAGTTGTGGGTTTTATTTTGAGCCACTCCAATGATTTGGAGGTCACTTAAGTGACTTTGCACTTCAAAATGATGACATGGCACTCATCCCTTGCTATGTGGAGGGGCTTTTGATCACACTTTTGATTACTTGTTGAACACATGGAAGAAGTCATCCACTTAGAAGGGCTTTATTTGACTTGGGTAAGGTCGTGCCCTTGCTTGCAGGAGGACATTGGAGCTAGCTTGGCCAAAGATCCTTCCTTACCATATTTTGATGCCTCCCAAAGTCACTTTTGATGGAACGTTGTAACTTGGAGCCAAAACGTCCCTCTTAGAAGCTTGACGTCATTCTTGTTGTTGGGGGTTTTATGACCCATGTTTTCACTTGGAGGGTCACTCCCATGCTTCATGGAGGTGCCTTGACTTTCTTGGTGCCTCAAGATTCTACTAAAACTAGCAAGATTGATCCATTGAGGAGTTATCGACTAATTGGAGGAGGACATCTAGGGTTTGTATCTCTTCCATCTTCCCTAAAAATGATTCAGTAAGTGCTTATCTCTTCTCTTGATTAGTTTTATGCTCCTTGGCAAAGGTTTTTAAGTATTCTCTCATGTCTTTTGTTGATCTTGTTGGTAAAGGATACTCCCTTGAGGTAACCCTTCTTGTAGGGCCTTGATTTTATATGGTTTGTCTTGATTAGACAAGGAACTACTAGCCTTGAGCCCTAGTCACTTATTCTAATCCATAAACATTGGACAACCAAACAACAACCAACCACAAGAACCCTAAAAATTCAATTAGTTTCTTTCATGTCATATAAAATAAAAAAATACAAAAAATATAAAAGATACACTATCAAAAATATTTATTTCATTGTTTAGTGCAAAGCTAACGATTTACTTTCATTTTCTATACATTTTTGTCCAAGGGTTTACGGTGAATCATTGATTTTTAACCCTAAGAGGGAAAAGTAGCCCCACAGATTTGTGCTTAAAGGTTTTATATAACATCTTGTGGGTTGGTTTAAGGTGTTTACTAATTGTTGAATTTGAAGCAGCTGCAAGAGCCATTCTCAAGGAGGATGGCAAAGACCCTAGTTGAGATGTAGGGCCCCCAGTGCACTCCTAGGGATTTGGTATGGGACCAAACAGTCAGTGCCATGGCAAAAGACCCTTGTAAGGGCCCCCAGTAGAAGACTGGGGTTCTTGGTCTGGGACCAAGCAGTAAAGACCCCTGAGAGGGCCCCCAGTATATGACTGGGGTTCTTGGTCTGGGACCAAGCAGTTAAAGCCCCTAGATATGTCTAGGGCCCCTGGAAATGTTCCAAGGTACCCATGTCTGGGGCATGGGTTGATCCTTGGTCTTGCACCTTGGTGGATAAGTCCCCAAAAATGTTTTGGGGCAACCTGATCCTTGATCGGGTGTTTGTTGATGTATGACCCTCTTTGAAGGTGGGCATGACCACATGAGGGATGTATCCCATATCTAGTGATGATAAAGTTAAAAAGGTCACCTTGAGAATTATATGGACTTGTGTAAACCTCTCTTAAACCCTCCTCTCTTGATCTTGTCGGGCTTGAGTTTGTCTGGGGTTTGTGTGTTGTACTTTTAGAGGTTAATACAAGAAATAATTAATAAATGGAAATTGAAAAATATATTTAATTAATATTTATATTAATTAAATATATTAATTTTATTGTCATTTCTTTTAATGAGCCCTCACCCTTTAGTATAAATAAAGACCCCTCATTCTTATTTTTGTTCATCTTGATTCTCTCTCTTAAAAGTGTGACGCCTTGTACTCTTGCATCAGTTCGGCTTCTTTCTAAAACAGATTGGCCTCCTCTTGATTTAGCTCAGCCGCCTCTTGTGATAGCTCAGCCTCCTCTTGCAGCAGATCGGCCTCCTCTAGTGATTGATCGGCCTCCTCTGGTGATTGCTCGGCCTCCTCTTGCAGCAGATCGGCCTCCTTTTGTATCAGATTGACCTCCTCGTGTGACAGCTCGGCCTCCTCCTGCTATAGATCTCCCTCCATGTAACCTTGTTGTTTCTTTGATGACAGTCTTCTGACTTTTTGGCAGGGTTCTTGATCTAGGTCTTGCTGATTGTTGTTTTGCTGTCTAGAGTATAGAGGGTGTCTCTTGCTGCTGAGTTTACTGTGTTGTAACCAGTCAGGGAACAAACCCTTGTTATGTCTTCCATCCCATAACTGAGTGCTTTGTGAGGGCCGCAACACATTAAGAAAGGTGGTTGGGCCATCCTTGAGACAGTCGTTTCCACATCCTAGCTGTTGTGATCTTGTATGAGGGTTTGTGCGGTGTTTCTAAGTGAAGTTCTAGCGGAGGTTTGACAGTCCTATAAATTCTCTTTGACAAGAGATCTCACCCATGAGGTAGATCTATGATCTTGCACTTTTTCTGACCATAAATTATGAGGCTATTCATCTCTTATGTGTGGCATGAACACCTTCAGTGATCAGAGGTAAGACTCCAAGGTAAGCTACTTATCTAGATTAAATCATTTAGATCTACTTGTTATTTAAAGTCTAAAGTCTATCATTGTTCTTTAAATCTGCATGCTCCTTAACTCTAAAGCTTGGATCTGTACTTTTCTTAATCTGAAGTTCTTCTTGTGGTTAGATCTATACCAAATCTAGTGATTAAGTTTGTTTTGAGATTTATATCAGATCTACTATTTTTGGTTAGATCTGTTTCAAATGCATAGTTGAATATATTTATTTCAGAACTAGCAGTCTAGATCTAATCCTATGATGTTTGCTTACTAAGGAATAGTTTTGTTTATCAGTTCAGATCTGAGTATTGTGCATACTCGGAAATTGGTTGTTGATCTTTCTCTTCAGTATTATATTAATTTACTGTCCTAAGGGTGTAGTTTGATAGTTCTTCTAACTGAAATTTTAAAAGATATTTATGTTTCTGTTTTACTTCTCTATTTCTAACATAGTATCAGAGCATAGGGTGTGAAGAGAGCTCAACGACATAAACTTGAGCCTGCATAGATCCATCTTTGTTAGGGTTCTTTTGCAGAGATCTCAGCATGGCCTCCTCATCAGTTAAAGTAGAAGAAAGACTTGTAGGGGCTGTCAACTTCAATGCTTGGAAATGCAGAATAGTAAACATTCTTGAAGAGAATGACCTAGAAGAGTTGATCTCTAGGAAGATTGAAGAACCTACCTCAAACACAGCAAGGGCAGCATACAAAAGGAAACAAACCAAGGCTAAGAGAATCATTTTTTATTCTGTCAAGGACAGCATGATGCCCATCATTGGTCATCTAAGGACTGCCAAAGATTGTTTTGATGCCTTGGCAAACCTCTATGAAAAGAAGGCACCAACTCATAAAAGAATTTTGAAGAAACAACTACGTACTTTGAAAATGGGAAAAGATGATACAGTAGCCACCTTCGTCTCCAAGATTGTTCAAACCAAAGATCAGCTTATTGCAATAGGAGTTCCTGTAGATGATGATGACCTTGTTCAAACAGCATTTGATGGACTTCCTGATTCTTGGGGAGTTTTTCTTGCATCTGTAAATTGAAGAGAATCACAACCAAATTTTGAAAGATTATCGCATGACTACTTAGAAGAAGAAGGAAGACTAAACAGCAAAAATGATCATTCAATTCTAAAAGATCATGCCCTTGCAACAAAGACCAAGAAATGGAAGAAATTCCCTAAATCAAAAGGCAAAGGTAAAAAACCCCAAAGCTATCTCATCTCGATCCTCATTTATCTAAAGTTAAATGTTTTAACTGCAATAAGCTAAGACATTATGCAAGATATTGCAGGAATCCTCCCTCTCAGCAGAAAAGAAGAGGAAGATTCCAAGCCTCAGTTGCTATTGAAGAGGCTAAACCTCAAGAGGAGCCTCAAAGAAGACAAACCAGGGCTGCCATCAAAGAGCAAGAACAACAAAAGGAATATTATCTTATCTCAGCTCTTTCCGGCAGAGGAGATTTGGTTAATAGACAAACGCTACTTCGAGACACATGACAGATTTCAAACAAAACCTTGCAAACCATCAAGACAAGAAATTCAAGGCAAAGGTGAAACTAGGTGATGATGGCACCTATGACATAAAAGGTTTTGGATCTACCTCTTTCTGATTTCAATCAGGCAATATCTTTCATATTAATGAAATTCTTTATGTCCCTGGTTTAAAGAAAAATCTAATCTTTGTTCCAGTTTTAGAAAGTAAAGGCTACTCAGTAGCTTTCTCCAAAGGGAAAGCCCTCTTGTGGTCCTCTAATAAAGATATAAGCACTGCTATAACTATTGGAACTCCTAAGAGTGGACTTTATAAGATTTCAAGTCAGGTTGTTCAAGCTTTAGTTCACGAGACGGTGAATCCCTGCGAGCTTTGGCACAGAAGACTTGGACATCTCAACTTCAATGCTCTTCCAGGTTTGCAAAAGATGGTGACAGGTATCCCTGTATTTTCTTTTGAGCATGATAGTGTTTGTAAAGGATGTTCACTCGGTAAGAATACAAAGAAACCCTATCCTCTCAGTAACAGAAAATCAAATGGCATTGTAGATCTAATTCACTCTGATCTTTGTGGGCCCATGACTGCTCCATCTATGAATGGTTGTATTTATTATATCATTTTTATTGATGATTGTTCTCGTAAAACTTGGATTTTATTCTTAAAAACTAAAGATGAATCTTTCAACAGATTTCAAGATTTTAAGAATCTTGTTGAAAATCAAACAAGCAGACACATCCGAGTTTTCAGAACACATAACGGTAAAGAATTTGACTCCTTCAAATACGACGAACTCTGTCGGGCTTCTGGAATTAAGAGGGAGCTAACTGTGCCATACAACCCTCAACAGAATCGGGTTGTTGAAAGAAAGAATAGAACTATCTGTGAAGCAGCCAGGGCTATGATGTATGACCAAAACTTACCTTTATCTCTTTGGGCCGAGGCTGCCAGCACTGCAGTCTACATTCAGAATAGATGTCCACACAAAACCCTTGAAGCGAAAACTCCTGAAGAAGTTTTCACCAGAGCTAAGCCCTCAGTTGATCACTTGAGAATCTTTGGCAGTCCAGTC
The DNA here is from genome assembly GCA_010110895.2 of Picea sitchensis. NCBI lineage: Eukaryota > Viridiplantae > Streptophyta > Pinopsida > Pinales > Pinaceae > Picea > Picea sitchensis. The sequence continues at coordinate 63,165 of SNQJ01S0010202.1, read as the reverse complement.
TACATTCACATTCCAAAAGAGAAGAGGACCAAGCTAGAGCCCTCCGGAAAGAAATGAACTTTTGTGGGGTATAGTGAAACCTCAAAAGATTACAGGATTTATATTCCAGGTCAAAAGTTCATCGAAGTAAGCACAGACGTGACTTTTCATGAAGAAGCAGTTTTTCGTCGGCCAGAGAACTTTCATGTGATTCAGAGGAGCAGGAAGCTCCACCAGTAGATTCTCCAGATTCTCCTCTTCCAGATGAGCAGAGGGAGGAAACCTCAGAACTTCCAGTGGATCCCTCAAGGGACACTATTGAGTTTCCAATGGAAATACCTCCTATTAAAAGGAAACCAACTTGGTGCCAGAAAATATTGCAAGAAGAGAAAAGCATTCAGCTCCTAAGGGCACCTTCAGAGAAAGTAAAAAACCAAATAAGTACTCCAGTCTCATAGCCAATTTAAATACTATGATTGATTCAGAACCTTCCACATTTGTTGAAGCCTCCAAACATCAAGTGTGGAAAGATGCTATGAATGAAGAATATGATTTTATTCTGAAAAATGATGTATGGACTGTAGTTCCTAGACCTCATGGCAAATCAGTAGTAACTTCAAAATAGCTTTATAAGATAAAGCATGCAGCAGATGGCAATATTGAGAAATACAAGGCGAGATTCGTGGCACCTGGTTTCTCTCAGAAAGAAGGAATTGACTACAATGAGATTTTTGCTCCAGTTTTTTAGGTATACTTCAATTAGGATTATTATCTCTCTTGCAACATTGTTTGGTTGGAAACTTCACCAGATGGACGTTAAGACCGCTTTTCTTAACGGTGAAGTTGAGCAAGAAGTATATATTGAGCAACCTGAAGGTTTCGTGATACATGATAAAATATCTCATGTGTGCAAACTCAAGAAAGCCCTGTATGGGTTGAAACAAGCTCCGAGAGCTTAGTATGGTAGAATAGACAATTTTCTACAAAGTCTTGGATTCACCAAGAGCATAGCAGATCCAAATCTTTATATAAAGATTGTGCAAAATCATCCAGTCATCCTAGTCTTATACGTTGATGATCTGTTCCTCACTGGAGAGGAAAACTTGATAGCTCAAACTAAGAGGGAGCTTTCTACAGAGTTTGAAATGAAAGACTTGGGGCTCATGCATTATTTCTTAGGCTTGGAGATATGGTAGAAACCAGGTGAGATCTTTCTCTCACAAGGTAAATATGCAGTGGATGTGCTCCGCAGATTTGACATGATGGACTGCAAGTCCATGACTACTCCAATGATCTCTAACCTAAAGAAACTACAAGATCAAGTTACAGGTTCGAATCCTAAAGATCCCACCTTATATCGGCAGATCATTGGATCCTTGATGTATCTCATATATACGAGACCAGACATTTGTTATGCGGTAAATGCTCTCAGCCAATTCATGTGTGAACTGAAGCATATACATATGGTTGTTGTGAAGCATATTCTGAGATATGTTCGGGGAACTATAGCTTATGGTCTCGGATACACTTTCAGTGGAGGTGTAATGCTCCATGGTTTTACATATTCGGATTGGATGGGCAGTACAGTGGATCGGAAGAGCACTTCCGGATATTGTTTCAGTTTGGGTTCAGCAATGATTTCCTGGTCTAGCAGGAAACAGGGCTCCATAGCCCAAAGCACTGCAGAAGCAGAATACATTGCTACAAGTGCTGCTAGCAGAGAAGCAATGTGGCTTAGGAAGCTACTTTCAGACTTGTTCAGCTGAGAGCTCGAACCCACAGTCATTCATTGCGACAATCAAAGCTGTATAAAGCTCACCGAGAATCCAGTGTTTCACGACAGATCAAAACACATTGAGATGAGATACCACTATGTCCAGGACATGGTTTAGAAGAACGTTCTCAGCATATAGTATGTTCCGACGACGGAACAGAGGGCAGATATTTTTACCAAGCCACTGTCCCTGACAAAGTTTGTATACTTTCGTGACAACCTTGGTGTAGCTGAGAATGCCTCTCTTGCTGAGAGGGAGTGTTGAATTTGAAGCAGCTACAAGAGCCATTCTCAGGGAGGATGGCAAAGACCCTAGCTGAGATGTAGGGCCCCCAGTGCACTCCTGGGGATTTGATCTGGGACCAAACAGTCAGTGCCATGGCAAAAGACCCTTGTAAGGGCCCCCAATAGATGACTGGGGTTCTTGGTCTGGGACCAAGCAGTAAAGACCCCTGAGAGGGCCCCCAGTGTATGACTGGGGTTCTTGGTCTGGGACCAAGCAGTTAAAGTCCCTAGATATGTCTAGGGCCCCTAGAAATGTTCCAGGGTACCCATGCCTGGGGCATGGGTTGATGCTTGGTCTTGCACCTTGGTGGATAAGTCCCCAGAAATGTTCTAGGGCAACCTGATCCTTGATCAGGTGTTTGTTGGTGTATGACCCTCTTTGAAGGTGGGCATGACCACATGAGGGATGTATCCCATATGCAGTGATGATAAAGTTAAAAAGGTCACCTTGAGAATTATATGGACTTGTGTAAACCTCTCCTAAACYCTCMTCTCTTGATCTTGTTGGGCTTGARTTTGTCTGGGGTTTGTGTGTTRTACTTTTAGGGGTTAATACAAKAAATAATTAATAAATGGAAATTGAAAAATATATTTAATTAATATTTATATTAATTAAATATATTAATTTTWTTGTTATTTCTTTTAATGAGCCCTCACCCTTTAGTATAAATAAAGACCCCTCATTCTTATTTTTGTTCATCTTGATTCTCTCTCTCTTAAAAGTGTGAYGCCTTGTACTCTTGCATCAGTTCGGCTTCTTTCTAAAACAGATCGGCCTCCTCTTRATTTAGCTSAGCCRCCTCTTGTGATAGCTYGGCCTCCTCTTGCAGCAGATCGGCCTCCTCTTG
>SNQJ01S0010202.1:50229-60274 GCA_010110895.2 Picea sitchensis | reverse complement strand
GATCGGCCTCCTCTTGTATCAGATTGACCTCCTCRTGTGACAGCTCGGCCTCCTCCTGCTATAGATCTCCCTCCATGYAACCTAGCTGTTTCTTTGATGACAGTCTTCTGACTTTTTGGCAGGGTTCTTGATCTAGGTCTTGYTGATTGTTGTTTTGCTGTCTGGAGTATAGAGAGTGTCTCTTGCTGCTGAGTTTACTGTGTTGTAACCAGTCAGGGAACAAACCCTTGTTCTGTCTGCCATCCCATAACTGAGTGCTTTGTGAGGGCCGCAACACATTAAGAAAGGTGTCTAGGCCATCCTTAATACAGCCGTTTCCACATCCTAGCTGTTGTGATCTTGTATGAGGGTTTGTGCAGTGTTTCTAAGTGAAGTTCTAGCGGAGGTTTGACAGTCCTATAAATTCTCTTTGACAAGAGATCTCACCCATGAGGTAGATCTATGATCTTGCACTTTTTCTGAGCATAAATTCTGAAGCTATTCATCTCTTATGTGTGGCATGAACACCTTCAGTGATCAGAGGTAAGACTCCAAGGTAAGCTACTTATCTAGATTAAATCATTTAGATCTACTTGTTATTTAAAGTCTGAAGTCTATCATTGTTCTTTAAATCTGCATGCTCCTTAACTCTAAAGCTTGGATCTGTACTTTTCTTAATCTGAAGTTCTTCTTGTGGTTAGATCTATACCAGATCTAGTGATTAAGTTTGTTTTGAGATTTATATCAGATCTACTATGTTTGGTTAGATCTGTTTCAGATGCATAGTTGAATATATTTATTTCAGAACTAGCAGTCTAGATCTAATCCTATGATGTTTGCTTACTAAGGAATAGTTTTGTTTATCAGTTCAGATCTGAGTATTGTGCATACTCGGAAATTGGTTGTTGATCTTTCTCTTCAGTATTATATTAATTTACTGTCCTAAAGGTGTAGTTTGATAGTTCTTCTAACTGAAATTTGAAAAGATATTTCTGTTTCAGCTTTACTTCTCTATTTCTAACACTAATTCTGGAAATTAATTACATCAATAAAAATCAAAACTGGTGAAACCCTAAAGTTAGGGATTATCCCTAAAAGGTGCATTTTGACCCTACCCTAGCTTATATTTCACTTGTGGATTGTTTATAAAGGATATCTAACACATTTTAATGGTGAAATTCATCTCCTAAGTGGTTCATTGCCGTTATATTTCATTTTGGAGATTTTTGGTGAAACCCTAGGGGGATTCACCACCTCTCTTTGCAAGTTTGAGCTAATTGCATGGTTATTATAATATTATTCATTTGTACTTGCAATCAATCATTGTTGGGATTTGTTTGCAAAGTTTATTCATTGCCCTAGCTAAAGTACACAAGGTTTATCATTACAAGTGCTTTTGGGCACTCTTCGGGTGCTTTTCCTCACCCAAAATCTGCATTTTCTACATTTTTTATCAAATATCAAATTCTGTAAATGTTGGACAACAACAAGCTCAATCAATTTGGAGATTTTTGGTGAAACCCTAGGGGGATTCACCACCTCCCTTTGCAAGTTTGAGCTAATTGCATGGTTATTATTCATCTGTACATGCAATCATCATTGTTGGGATTTTTTTTCAAAGTTTATTCATTGCCCTAGCTAAAGTACACAAGGCTTATCATTACAAGTGCTTTTGGGCACTCTTCAGGTGCTTTTCCTCACCCAAAATCTGCATTTTCTACATTTTTTATCAAATATCAAATTCTGGAATTGTTGGACAACAGCAAGCTCATTCAATTTGCAATGTATAATCAAGAAGAAAACTAGGTATACCATTGTTATTGATTTATCCAATTAGATCTCACTCTTGTGTGGTAAAAGGTACTTGTTTCTTCATCTAAAGAGTGATATCATGGTGCTGATTTAAATTTTTGTTGTAGCATACTTATTTCAGATCTCAGAACTCATCCAATTAGCTCCTAACCCTCTTTATATTGTAGTAGTTATTGCCCTAACTCTTGGTTGAATATTCTCAAGGCATTTGGCTACTTTATTAGCACCGGTCTATCTAACCGTATATTGAGGTGTGTAGTTTGAAGTGTGTTAAAATTCTTCTTAAGCAGTAAAGAGTGTATAGCATTCTTTAACCTTAGTCTATTAAAACAATAACTGCATGCATATACACAAGATATATCAAAGGAAACCCTCGTGGGGGAGAAAACCCAGCAAAGCTTCTTCAATATAGATTCTTCAACAAGTACAATGTCTCTCTCAAGAGAGATCTCTCAAAAACAGAAGACCACCAGAAAACCCTAACTAGAACAGAGTAGTGCACCACTAGACCAAGATAGTCCTTTACCAAATAACCAAATGGAAAAACCCTTAACCAGAACAACCTTCTTCTATAGCTGCGTCACCCTTCTTCTGTAGCTACGTCACTCTCTAAGACTTGTGCACTGTGTGAGAGAGCTTGTTGTGTGTCTTCTCCAAATGAGACGCTAGGCCTCTTATAAATACAAGTTGCACTGCCCAGAATTAGGTCAGGGCCGACCTATCCACTTTACCCTTCTATTTTACATTTGACTTGTCAAGGCACAATAGGGCCGACTTTTACAAAGGCACAATAGGGTCGACTTAACAAATATAATATAACATTAAAATTAGGGTTTTGTCTTGGTCAAACACAATATGAATATAATAATAATATCTTCCAAAGCTACTCAAACTTCAACATTCCCTCTTAGCAAGGAAGGTATTCTTCTGGCACAAACATCACAATTGCTTCTGCTCTTCTGTACACTTGACTATTGACTTGTTGAATTTCCACGAATCTATATTGAAGAAGTTTTGTAACCACATCAACATCCAGGGTCTCATCATCCATCTCGACTTTATGTCATCTCGGGGCTTTCACTCACCAACTCACACAGAATCTGGCATCTAGTTCCACAATGAATTAGTAACCTCTGGTTGGCACACCAGGCAACTGGTCCACAATGACCAGGCATCTAATCACGAGGATTAGGCAATGTAGTGCGCACACACTACGCATCTAGCCCAAGGCTAGGAAACATCTCCAACCACACAAGTTGGCCCACCAGCTAAAAAGTCGAGTAACTAACCAGCCCTGAAGGCATGGCATCTACTGACCTTGTGCGAGGTTATTCTGACTGGTGCCACAGTGAGTAACTTTGCGTACCAAACTTTTTTTTCACTCGGGTAGCAATATGCATACCAGGGCTTTATCACTGGGGTAGCAGTAACTCGGCGTACCAGGGTTTGTCACTGGAGTAGCCCTCTGTGTACCAGGATTTATCACTGGGGTAGCAGTAACTCGGCATACCAGGCTTTATCACTGGAGTAGCCATCTGTTTACCAGGCTTTATCACTGGGGTAGCAGTAACTCGATGTACCAGGCTTTATCACTAGAGTAGTTGTAACGTGCCCATGAATGACCACCCGTAGCTTCTGCCACATGTTGAAGATGTTGCCCTAGATCTCAATTGTAACTCATCACTCCCTCTTACTAGGAACATCCTTTTGGACCACACCAAGTTTGTCTCTGAAGTACACAAACTTCACTTTCGACAAAGGCTTGGTCAATACATCAGCTACCTACTCATCTGTAGCGACATATTGGAGCTTCACTGCTCCCCTATGTACCATATCTCTGATATAATGGTACCTGATCTCGATGTGCTTGGACTTGTCATGGAACACTGGGTTCTCTGTCAATTTCACACAACTCTGGTTGTCACACCAGATACAAGTCGCCTCTAACTCGAGATCAAACTATCCTGCAAGCAACTTCTGAATCCACATTGCTTCACTGCTAGCTGAACAAGTTGCTATGTACTCTGCTTCAGTTGTACTGAGTGCCACACTAGTCTGCTTCCTGTTGAACCATGAGATCATAGTTGATCCCATACTGAAGCAACATCCAGATATGCTCTTCCGGTCTGCAACACTATCAGCCCAATCTGAATCTGTAAAGCCTTGTAGATTTATCTCACGATCTGAAGCATATCTGAGTCCATAATCATTCAGGTACCTCATCACATGTTTTGTTGCAACCAAGTGAACACTTCTCGACTCAACCATAAACTGACTCAACATGTTCACCGCAAAACATATATCTGGACTTGTGTTCATTAAGTACATCAACGAACCAATCATCTGTCTATACACGGTGGCATCCACTGTCTCTGAAGATGTATCGTTCAACAACTTCAGATTTGTCACCATCGGTGTGGGCATGGCCTTGCAATCCATCATTCTGAATCTCTTCAGAATCTCAACAACATATTTTCCTTGGTTAAGGAAAATCTCACTCGGTCTCTGCCATACCTCTAGACCTAAAGAAGTAATGTATCATGCCTAGGTCTTTCATCTCGAACTTTGCAACAAGCTTCCTCTTACTATCAATGATGAGCTTCTCTTCTCTTGTTAGAAACAGGTCATCCACATACAACTGTAGTATCACTGGTCCACCATCCACAACCTTGAAGTATAGGTTGGAATCTTCTTTACTCTTGGTAAACCCAAGCTCATCAGGAAGTTGTCAATTCTACCGTACCATGCTCTGGGTGCTTATTTTAACCCATACTAGGCTTTCTTCAATATGCACACGTGTCTGACTATCATGTGCTTCAAAACCTTGTGGCTTCTCCACATACACCTCCTCTTTTATTACACCATTTAGAAAAGTTGTCTTCACGTCCATCTGGTGTACCTTCCACTTCTTCACTGCAGCTAATGCAAGTATAGCTCTAATCGAAGTCAATCTAGCCACAGGAGAAAATGTCTCCTCATAATCTATTCCTTCTTTCTGGGAGAAACCATGTGCCACGAATCTTGCCTTGTACTTCTCAATACTTCCATCCGTTGAATACTTTGTCTTGTAAATCCATTTAGAACTTACAACTGTCTTCTCTTTTAGTCTTGGAACCACATCCCAAACATCATTCTTTACAATGGATTGGTACTCTTCAACCATGGCATCCTTCCATTCTTTCTTCTTTGCAGCCTCTTCATAACCGGTAGGCTTAGCATCAATGATGTCACTTAGCAATGCCACATAGCTAGAGTAAGGTTGTGGCCTCTTACTTTCTCTGGAGGATCCATCTGGAGCACCATACATTTCTGCATCTTGAATGATTTCCCGAGCCCAAGCTGGTCTTCTCTTCTTGGTATTCATCTCTCCAAATGAATCCGTAGGTCTCTATGGTTCTTCCATATCATGATCTTCTAGTACAACATCATCACATGTATCTGTATCTGTAACTCTGGAAGCTTCAAGCTCCTCAGCATGAACCTCATTTGAATGATGTTGTCTCGATCTGCTAAAAGTCGTATCCTCATCGAAGGTGACATCTCTACTAGTCTCAATCCGACGGTGACCAAGGATGTAAACTCTGTATTCCTTCGTTGTCTCACTGTATCCAACAAATATACCCTTCTTTCCTGAAGGGTCTAACTTCAATCTCTTGTCCTTGGGGACATGCACATATATTGGACAGCCAAATATCCTCAGGTGGCTAACCTCTGGCTTTTCACCTGTAAACATCTCTTCTGGTGTCTTGTTCCCAAGTACTCTATGGGGACTTGTGTTCTGCACATATACAATGGTCTTGGCTGCCTCTTCCCACGGATGCATCGATAAATCTTGATCATGAATCATGGGCTTCATTGCTTCCATGATTGTACAGTTCTTTCTTTTTGCCACACCATTCTGTTGAGGATTGTAGGGAGTAGAGAGCTCCCTCTTAATCCCAACTTCCTTACAGAATGTCTTGAATTCATCTGAAGTGAATTCTCCTCCATTATATGATCTCAAAATATTTATTTTCTTTTCAGACAAGTTTTCAACAAGTGCCTTGAACTCTTTGAACTTGTTGAACACTTAATTTTTAGCCTTCAAAAAAATAAATCCAAGTTTTACGTTAGAAATCATCAATAAATGAAACATAGTATACATACCTACTAAGTGAAGCGGTTGACATCGGTCAACACACGTTTGAGTGTATAATGTCCAAGGCTCCCTTGGCTTTGTTATCACTGCTTGGAAATGGTTTCTTCATGTTCTTGCCTTGTGTGCACCCTTTGCATATGCCTTCATGTTCCACTTTGATTTGTGGCAAACCTGTCATCATCTTGCTCACGATCGGTAATGCTTTGTAGTGTATGTGAGCAAACCTCTTATGCCATAGTTCTCTTGGAGTAACTGTACTGTGTACTAATGTTGAAACAGAATGTCCTTTTAACTTATATAAGCCTCCTTCGTGTACCCCAATCACTATGGCATCATCAATAGATTTTCCTCTAGGCCACGTGAGGACTTCACCATCAATGAAAGCAACTCTGAATCCTTTCTCATCTAAAGCTGAGATAGAAAGGAGATTCTTCTTCAAACCAGGTACATATAACACGTCCTTCATCTTCATAGGTTTTCCAGAGTCTAACTTGTAGGATGCTTCTCCTACTCCTTTAATGGGATATTGATAGTCAACACCTAGCTCCACTTTGTGAGGTGAATCTTTATGAACTAGATCTGAGAGAGATTCCTTATAACCAGTCGTGTACTTAGAAGCACCACTATCAATAAGCCATGTGTCACTTCCATGAATGACTGTACCTGTAAGAGCTAAGATCAAAACATATTCTTCACTTGAGTCTTCTTTGGTTTTCTCATGATCATGTTCATCAACTTCTGCAGCATGAGCATGGTGTCTTTTATACTTTCCTTTTCTGACCTGACCTTTGGAGTTGGGACAGTTTATGGCAATGTGGCCCATCTTCTGACAAATGAAGAATCTATAACTTGAGAAATCCTTCTTGAACTTGTGAGTCTTTTGTAATCCATGAGGTTTCTTATGTGAGTGAACTTCCTTTTTGCTCTTTCCTTTTCAGGTATGTGCTGCTAGGGCTTGATTTTCTTCATCACCTAGTTTCTCTTCTCTTTCTACCAATCTAGCTTCTTCTTGAGTACAATCCTCCCACAGTTTGCTAAACATTGTTTGTTAATGAATGCAGCTATGTGAGACATTCTCCAGCTTACAAACCTGTGAGGTGTGGATCATTGCAGCTATGTGAAGTCTTTCTCTCAGCTTACAAACCTGAGAGAAAGCCCTAAGAAGCGTGCGTGGTTCCTACCTAAGACAGAGTTGGGAACATAGAGATGACCTCCTCCATTCAGAGAGTTGAGAAAAACTCCAGATGATTATTCAGTGGAAAAGCGATTTGTTGAGTTAGGACGTGCCTGTGGCCGAGCACAAGGTGAACGTGTGAAATCCCAAAGTGTTGGGTGCATCGTCATGAGAACGGAAATGAAGAGGATGTATTAGCCTCCTCTGAGAAACAGAGTTGACGAGAAGACTCCAGATGATTCTCCTGTCAGTGGCAGTGGGAAAGCAAATCTGTAGAGTGGACGAGCACATGTGAACGTGTGAAGACATGGTTCTTCTGTATAATGCAGTGAATCAGAGCTATGACATCCCTATGGATGTGCCCCTAGTGGATGAGCACTAGTGGGAGTATCAGATCCTTTGCTATATATTGTTCAAAAGTCAGACCTACCTGTAACCCTAATTGTTATGTAAAGGGTACAGGTCGGCCCCACCTTAATGTGATTAATAATAAATGTAAAAGATAATTAATATTAATATTAATATTAATTATAATAATAATAACAATAAATAAAAAAATAAAAGATAATTAATATGGAAATTATTAAGTATGTTTTGATTGATTGAGGTTTGCCCTATTGTGCCTGTTATCGCACAGTTTGTAAATGCAAGAAAGGCTAAAGAATAGTAGGTCAAACTAGCGAAACAGGAACCTTCCCCACCCAATGTCACCACAATGGGGAGGCTCTTTCTATTTAGGGAGGCTAGGCCTAGGGGAGATGTCCCCGATAACCTGGGGTTTTGAAAGGGCAAAGGCTAATAGTACAAAGACAAATTTCCCCCTCACAGATTACCACCAATCAGATAGTCCTGGCTAAACAGCCAATAATAGAGTATAACCAAAGAAATGAAAAGCACCTACTTGAGACAACACAACAAGGAGACTAATACGTGCAATCTTGGTTAGTACTTCATAAATCAATGACTATCTGATATTCAATATGAGCAGTTTTTTTAAAAGTAAATATTGACGAAGTCAATGTTTGCAAAATGGCAATGATAAATATGTCACTTGTCAATAGATACAAAAATGATATGGCATCCAATGTAATCAATCAATACTGAGTCTAATAAATGCCCTCAACTACCATTCAATTGCTTATAAAGTGAAACATTGTTGCATCAAGATGAAATAAACAAGGGTGACATCAACATTCTAGGGTTAGTGTAGTTAGGGTTTCAGTTTAAAAGAAGTTTGAGAGTGTTTGGATTTGATTTCACTTCAACGCTGGAGGCTGGAGATCAGTGCCTTAGGGTTAAATGGAGTCAGAAAGTGAAGGACACACAAGTTGAAGGGGACGAGATTCCAAAGGACTAGAGGGAAAGGTTTCAAGGTGCTGGGCCTCAAAGGCGGAACCCTAGGGGAGAGAGGCTCACTCCGGTGTTGCAAAAGCAAGGCCTCGTGCTCTCTCCTCCTTCCTGGCAAATGGCTAGCTCAGATAAAGCACAAAAACAAGACGAGAGAGCTTAAAGAGGGAGAGTGTTGCTGCGGCAAGGCTCTTTCTTCAAACCCTAAGGAAAAACGGCCCTAAGTGTAGATAACCTAGGCCTAGGACGTCTCCCTCTCTTGGATTTCTAAAGGTATGGCTAGCATAAAGGAAGAAGGAAAAGGAGTGTAACTATGGCTAGGCTCTCTCTTTCCTCTTAAGGAAGAAGGAAAAGGAGTGTAACTATGGCTAGGCTCTCTCTTTCCTCTTCAATGGCTTAAAGCTTCTCTATCAGGGAACATGAGACAACGACCTACCTATGTGTTTGTCCCCAAGGGTTTTGATTCAACAAATTTATAAGCAATATGCAAGAAATTTAAACTACAACCATTCAATAAGAAGTTTTGCAGGAAAAACACTTACGATTCATGAAGAAATAACCATGCAAACCCTAGTTGTAACACCTTCCTTCAAGAGAAACACCATAAATGCCAAAAAGTCTCTTCCTTCAACAAGTGCGCATCACTAGTTCAGCCAAAAACCCTAATAGGGCGCTAAAATCAAACCTCACTATGAGTGAGTTGTAATTGATGATAAGAATGAGAGTCAAAACCCTCAATATATAGTGTATCAATGACCTAATTTTACCTTTTAGGTCATAAAAAGGCCGACAAGGCCATAATGTCAAAATAATATTGTTTTTACATTAAATGCTAAGTAAAAAGCCCTAATCAAGTAAAAATGAGAGTGAAAGCCCCTTCAAGGGAGACATTAGCCCTTTCTAGGGCAAGTGAGACACCAAGGAGCAAAACGTTAGCCCCTGAGGGGCCTCTCCAACATGCCACACGTGCCACTATTGCCCAGTCTGCCTCCGAAAGCATCCATGAAGCTGGATGACGTCATGGTGAAGATGGAGACGTCCCAAGCCTTCCAAGGCTAGCGTTCCACTAAAAAGGGGTCATTCCCGCTAGGTCTAGTCCTGTCGAAGTGCCTCTGATGGAACGTCCTCTTCCTCTCTGGTGCAAAAGCCCTGATCCATCTCCATCCTCTCTCTACCCCTGATGGGGTCTCAGCATCCATCTGGTGGGCTCTTCAGCCCCATGAAGGTCCGAACTGGTCATCTCCCCATGTGTACCGGTCCAAATGGTACCTGTCCGTTGGGCATGGTCCTACACATCAAAAGTTACGCCCTCCATGGGCTCATCAGTCACCGGGATCATAGCAATGTTAATCACATCTCATCATCAAGATTATTAAACATATTCATAAAAACCCTAATACATCAGTCAATAGCTCAAAGACATTACAAAAACCTGCAATACAAGATTGGAGAAGAAGACAAGACGTCCTATTGGGCTAGTGTCCACAAGAAAGTGAGTGAGGTGATGTGGCTAGGGGATGTCCAGACATGTGGGTGCAATGAGGGCCAAGGATGCATAATGTTATCTGTGGGTGCCTTTGTAGAAGGCGAGTTGT
>SNQJ01S0010202.1:25184-38363 GCA_010110895.2 Picea sitchensis | reverse complement strand
CTGTCTGATTGTATCCAAGTTTGGACTTGTCATGATGAGGTTTTTGACTGCTGATAATGTCATTCAAAATGTTTGAGTTGTTCTGCATATTTTTCTTTTGAATATCCTTTCTTAATGTGACAATCTATGCTTCCAAATTTCCAATGATCTTGTCTCTTCCTTCTAGTTGTTCTTTGAGTGCGTCTTCAATTCTTTTATCTTCTTCAATTTGAACCTTCAAATTTGTGATCATTTGAACCTTGGATAAGAACGCGGCTTGGGATCTAGTGGAGTTTCCGAATGGAATGAATCCCATTGGCAACAAATGGGTATTTAAAAAGAAGATGAATGCAAGATGAAAAGTGGAGAAACACAAAGCTTGGTTAGTAGAAAAGGGTTATTACCAGGTTGAGGGAATTGATTTTGGTGAGATATTTTCTCCTGTTGCCAAGTTAACTTCTATAAGATTTCTATTATTTGTTGTTGTTGCATTTGATTTTGAAGTAGAACATATGGATATGAAGACAACACTCCTACATGGGGATTTGGAAGAATAAATCTATATGAAGCAACCAGAAGGATTTGATGTGAAGGGAAAGAAGGAGTCAATATGCAAGCTGGAAAAGTCCCTGGATGGTTTGAAACAATCACCAAGGATGTGGTATCAAAAATTTGATACTTATATGTTGGGAGTTGGCTTCTCAAGAAGTAAAGAGTATCATTATGTGTATTTTAAATTAATTGGTGATCATTTGATTTATTTGGTCTTGTATGTGGATGACATGTTGCTGATAGGAAACACCAAGGAGATTATCCAGGATATGAAAACTCAATTGTCCTCTAAATTTGATATGAAGAATATCGATGTTTCAAATTTCATTTTGGGAATGGAAATTAAAAGAGATCGGAAAAAGAGGAAACTCTGGTTAAATTAGAGAAAATATGTCAAGACAATGTTGTAGAGGTTTAATATGCAAGAATGTAGGCCGATCAAGGTTCCTATTCCTGTTGGTGTAAAGTTATCTGTGGATCAATGTCCCAAGACATAGGAAGATGAGGAGGACATGTATCGTGTTCCATATGAAAGTGAAATTGGCAGTTTGATGTATGCAATGGTCTTTACTAGATCAAACATTACACATGCAGTGGGATTTTTGAGCAAGTATATGTCAAAACCAAGGAAGGAGAATTTGACAACAATAAAAAGCATTTTTAGGTATTTTTGTGGCACTAGTAGTTATGGATTGTTCTACCAAAGAAGACCAGAATTAGACAGAGTGTTGGATATACATGGCTTTGTAGATGCAGACTTGGCTGGAGATATGGATCATAGGATATCTACAAGTGGGTATGTGTTTAACCTGTTTGGAGGAGCAATAAGTTGGATGAGAAAAAGACCGGCTGTAGTGGCACTTTCAACTATAGAAGTTGAATACATGGAAGCCACTCATGAAAGTAAGGAAGAAATATGTTTACAAATATTGTGTTCATGTATTGGTTTGGTACAACAAGTTGTAAGTATAGATTGTGACATTCAGAGTGCAATTTTTCTGGCGAAGAACCCGACTTATCATTCAAAGACAAAGCATATTGATATTCAATATCACTTTGTGAGAGACATGGTTGAAGAAAAGAAAATATTTTTGATGAAGGTGGACACTTTGAAGAATGTTTCATATTCATTAACAAAATCTGTGAGCACTGAGAAGTTCTCCTGGTGTAGAGGATACATGGGCATTTCTTCCCTAGATTGTTGACTACTTAACCCTGTAACCCCCTATATGCAAATAAAACAAGTGGGAGAATGCTGGGTATGTGTTATATTCTTTTCACAAGTAGTAGTGTCTGTGTTGCACCGGGCACGCAGGGGGGTTTGAGAATATTTTTTTGCCTCGAGAAACATGTTTCATTTTTTCCTTGTTTTTCGTTTTGCCTCGATTTTTCGGCACATGGTTTTTGCCGATTGTTTTCTATTTTTGGTTAAGGAATTAGGGTTGTTGACTAATCCAGGTCATTGGGTTATGGTTTTGGATGCCCTTGGATCCTATATGTATATTGTATTTTAAACAATGTATCACTATGAATGAATATAGAATATGTTGGTTTTCCCGGTTTGGGTTTCCAGGGGAAAAATATCTATGTAATGTTTGTATTTGCCATTGTATCTTTTCTGTTATTTTACTGAAAAATCAGTTTGCAATAAATATTGTACAAGGTTAAAATCTACTGGAATCGTCTGAATTACACC
Source organism: Picea sitchensis (assembly GCA_010110895.2). Lineage (NCBI taxonomy): Eukaryota > Viridiplantae > Streptophyta > Pinopsida > Pinales > Pinaceae > Picea > Picea sitchensis. The sequence goes on along the minus strand of SNQJ01S0010202.1, from coordinate 36,136 downwards.
TATTCTTCACTTGGTGTGCTTCTCTGTGGAAGTGCACCTATATGGAACTATACTTTGATGGAAATAGTAACAAGAAAACCCGATTATGGTAGTATTAATGCATACAAGGTAAGATTTTCGCAATGGTATTGTTTGATGATTTGTCGTAAAGGCCATTTACTGTTGATGGGTCATGATATTAGAAACACGTGCCTTGGGGGACATCATAACATAATTATTCCCATCGTACCATCAATCCATTATCATTAGCTACTGGAAAGGACTTGTTTTCCTTATTGCCGCCATCGACTGTACCTTTCTAATGAAACTCTGTAGTCCCAATTTTTTCCTTTCCTATCAATATGAAATTTAAACTTCAATCCATTATCAAATGTGAAAAATATATGGATTTGATTGTGGCATTTATTTCCAGATTATTCAAAAAATATGCCAAATCTTCGTGAGGGTACGGTCGGGTACGTCTGCCTTTACTACAACAAAGTGTCTACGCCGCCTAATATTTATTATGATGTTGAATAGTCCATGAATATACAAAGTCATATTCTTTGGGTAAATCATGCATGGTTACTACACACCCCTGTGTCTGCACCCAAGATGTTAACCTGTCACGTCGACCCCTGGTGCACCTCGATGTTTCTTTACTCGAATCCAGTTTTTGGGTCCTTTCCATGGAGGGTCATCTGTAGTTGTGGTTGGTACTGGAAGAATATGTTGGATTCCAAATATTGCATTGGGTTCAAACATTGGCATGCCTTGCCCATCCGCTGAATCAATGATAGTCGAAGGAAGACAAGGGATATAAATTCCAACTGGAGTAGTGCGCTTGGTTTTCATATGGATTTGTTGCGCATTCAAACTTTTCTTGGCTAGCCAACGCCTCTTATAGGAACACATATATTTTTGGATGTGGACTCAACCTGAACCTTTCCTTCATTGAGTCTACTACTTTTTCCCATTCGCATAGATGTTTGTGATGCACCACCCACCATTGCGTTGACATTACTTCCATCTATTTGTTGAGGGATTGTATCAGGTGGGTTAAGGGAACTTTCTACAACCAGGAAATGAATATGTCCAGTAAATCCATTCCATCAAATCGATATGGAGTATAAGGACCAAACCCAACCTCACACACCGCGTTGGTAATTTTCACACATCTCCTAGTTGAGACTTCATATAGATTATTCTTCCATCTATCCATAACATCTTTTGAATCATTATCATATAACTTCACACTTCTCCGGCTTAGCTCCCCATCCACTGTGGGATTGCCATAATCCTCTTTGAGTCTTGTGATTTAATATATGTTTTCAATAATGGAGCTTTGTGCATCCTCATTCACATGCTCATTGTATCTATTGCCTTCATTCAGATATGATGGAACAATCACATGTAAAGTGTCCATCTAAAAATAAATATACCTTTTCTTCAAATTCAACACAACATTATTTTCAAATGCCCATTCAATACCAAGTAGTGCAGGGTAGGGATACGAGTCATCTATGATCTCAATTACCTCAAAGTCTACCTTATTATTCACCCCTTCAATGTTCACTTTGACATGTTCTAGCTATCCATCACTAAGTTAGGTCTTCCCATCAACTCCCATGATTAGCCAGAATAAGTTGAATGGGGGGGCCACACCAAGTTAGGTCTGCCCATCAACTCCCATGATTTTTTTAGTACGATATTCACATCGGATTCCAGATCCAACATGAATCTATCCATCTCACAGATACCATGTTTAGATATCATTTTGAACTCTCTTCCTGTGCATTGTTTTTTTCCGACCTGGCATACATCCCTTTCTGGTAGTGGGGAAGATATAGCTACAATTGTTCTTTCATCCCCCATGTATCTTGTTAACTTGTGCATCAACTTTCTTGTAGCATCACGATCACTTAATAAATTCTAACAATAGTGCAAAAAGTTACTTACTTGGTCTTTTGTTTGTCCTTCACGACCAATATCACACATTTCTTCTTCTCGTGCCATGTGCCTTATTGTGACTGGAACACAACACCCCTCCATTTTTCTTCTTTTCACGTAGTAAATAAAATTAATCCTTTTCAAAATCCTAATATATTGGTTCCACAAAATTCAAAGTTTTTATATCACCTTTGAAAATCTCTAAAAATTATTTACATTAGGTTTTGTTCATTAGAATAAAGTTAAATTCAAATATCCATGTACCAAACCTTCTTTTTCAAGTCAGGTTCAATTTACAAATTAGTAATTACAAAATTCAATACAATTTTGTAATTATTGTTTTAAACATAGTTTAAAGTTTTAAAACATATTTCTTCTTCATAAACTCATCTCATGAATTTTGTTTTCATGAGAGGATGAAAAAATAACTATTCAAATGCCTATATGAAGGATTGAATCATCAAAACATTGAAAGAGATCGAAATGCAATGGGACACGTGTTTCAAGACCAAGACAACTAACAAGAAATCAAGAACATGGGTTTTCATCCTCGTGTTCATGACATGGTGTGTTACTTTTCATTCCAGTTGATTCAATCCACAAAGCTTTGGTCAATGCAAAAGTCAAACCATGTGCCAAGCATGCCTATTTCACAACAACAAGAACATGAATTTTTGTCTTGTTTTAAAATTTTGTATGAGGATTTTTCTCAGATTTCAAATTGAGAATTTAAGGCAAGAAATAAATTGTAATAAATGTATGGAGTGATATTAGAGTAGTTAGTTGATACTTTCAAGTTATAAATAACTAAGATTTCAAAGAAGAATTGGAGGAAGTTTAGAGTCATAAGGCATATTTCTCGTGCCTAATCACTATTAAGTTCTTTCAAGACCAGAGACCAATATATTGAATCAAATTTGGTATTTTTATTCAAATATCCTTTATTATATTTGTTCCTCTCTTGGAAAATTTTCTTGATTTGAAATGGAATTTGTTATTCTTAGCAGTTTTAGTTTAATCTCGAAAAAATAGAGTTATTATCTTTTGTGTTGAATTAAAGAGGATTGCTAACATTTGCATTCATGTTTAATGTTGTTGAATCTTGTTTTCTTCAATTATTATTAAACCTATGATATTTTAATTCTCGATTTAAATATCAAGTGTAAGATTGTTGTTTTCACGAAAGATTATTTTTATGGCTTTATGGGAATAATTGAATGATCTTGAAATAATGATAAAATTGAAAGAACTGTTTCTTTAAATTTTGTCGTTTATCTTTTCCCCATCCTTGGTATATATTGTTTTTTCAGCCATTCAATTCTTTGAAGGTTGTTTTGGTAGACATAATCTTTTGTATTACACTTTGATGTGTTCATTAGTTTCTAGACTATCTCTTGTTATCATTAAGTTGTAGATACTAATGATTAAGTTCTATTCTTAGAAATGATCAATGGAAAAATTAAATTATTGTTAGAGTAAAAGAATTCCTTCTTAAAACTTTAAGTGTCTATCATCTTTATCTACACATTTTAATTATACTCTCATTTTTTAGATAGGAATAATGTGTTAGTATTATTTTTGTTATACAAGTATAAGTTAGGAAAGTTTCAAACCCAAAGCAATAAAAAATATTTTCACAGAGAAAATGATTTAAGTGGAAAATTGAGCCCACAAAATCAGTTGGAAACTACCATCCCAAACAAAAACTCTCCTAATTGAGGCTTGTGATCCTGTAGTTGTCCCTTATTGCAAGAGGGGATTTCCCTCTTGTCAAAAATTGGTGCTATAAGGAGGGCCAAGTGACATGCATGGCTGGTAATTCATCTCATGGTTCTAAGCCTTTACAATCATCTCGTACCAAATCACCTTTGAAACAGAGTCCTAAATCTACTAGTGGGTCTTCATCTATTAAACAAGGATCGGTGTCCAGTTCAACTAAAATTATTGAAAATCCATAAGAAGTAGAATCTCAATACAACCTTGTGTCATCATCTTCAAATGAGCCTATTTATTCTACCATTTTTGAAGAAATCACTGTAATTAATCCACAACTTCAATTATCTAGGGTATTAAATAGAGCACATAACAAAGAAACAAACAATCAAATAAATATGAGGACAATGAAATAACTTTTATCTTTGGACCTAATCCTTTCTGTCAAATATCAAACATCTTAATGGGATCTGAATATCCTAACGATTATTTGATCAATTTCCCAATACAACTTGGTTTAGGTAAGCCTCTGTCTCCACCCAAGAGTCCATCTCACACTCTATTGGATCCCAACCACCTTCTCCACCAAGAAGTCCTAGAAAAATCCCTCCAGTAAGTCCTAGACAACCTCAAAGGAGAAGAATGGTTGGAGTACTTAGGAGACCCTGGCTTACTGTAGGAGTTGTTGCAGTTCTTGGTGACATTCATGATCTTCCCAAAAATCCTGAAAATGTTTTACCCAAATTTGATCCTGATAATATGGAATCTCCAGAAGATCACATTAAATTCATGTTAGCATTTAACTTAAAAGGCATGCAATATGAATATGTTGGACGCCAATTATTCCCATATACTTTTGAAGAAAAATATTCCACGTGGAATTTTTCACTAGCACAAGGATCAATTAGAAATTGGAATGACTTTGAAATTGCTTTCATGAAAATTTTTGGTGAGGACAAAACTCCGACCATTTAAGTTTTAGAATTATCAAGAACAAAAATGGCCACAAAAGAAAAAATCAAAGATTTCAACCAAAGATTATTAACATTAATGAATAAAATCCTAGAAGATTCTAGGCCTCCAAAAAATGCTATTATTGAATATTATACTTCATCCTTGCCATATTTTATTGCTATTTTCATTAAAAGAGCCAAAAATACAACTTTGACAGAAGTTTTTGAAGAAACTCTAGAAGTAGAGTTAGATATTGTAAGTGTTGCCAATAAAACTCCATTTGAAGAGAAAATAGTTTTTCAACCATCTAGGAAACATAATGTAGTCAAAATAACTGATGAAAATAAGGACAAACAAAAATTTGATATGGATGGTCTTCATAGAATGATTCAGGAAGTTTCCAATGATATTGTTGATCTCAAGAGAAATACAGGAGAAAGTTCATCAAGAATGAGAGTTTGGAAACCTCCTTTTAGGAAGAATCCTCCACCTCCAAATAATCCAAATATCCCTCTTGAAGAAATACACATTGGAGAATTCACTCAAGATCACTATTGTCAAGTATATGAAGCTAATTATTCTGAAAACTATTGACTAACCTTTATTAACATGTTTAATTTTTTTTTTGCAATGGATGAAGATGAAGAAGGACCACCATGATAGGACGAACAAAGAGATGATCAAAATACAAACTTATCAATCAATCTCTTATGGGATGTTACTCGCGGGATAACTAATGATAGTGATGAAGATAAAATATCTAAGGAAATTTGTATTTCCCAAACCATAAGTAAAGGTATCCCTTCCATTCCTGAAGAAGCATCTACTCCTTCTAAAAAAAAGTCTCTTCAAATAAGGTAAATCATTCTCAAATAAAATCATCTTCTATTCCTGATCTTTTAGACTATGATATTGTGGAAGATATAAAAAAATCAAGAGCTAATATTTCTCTCTTTGAATTAACCAAAATAACTCAACAAAAAAATAAGTTAATTCAAGCCTTGCAATCGAAATCTAAAAAATAAAAAACATTTCAAAAAATTTCTTCTAATGTAAATGCTACCATAATTGGAGGAAAATTTGGTTCTCATACTCCTCCTTTTCTCTTGACTTTCAAAATTTTTAATAGGAGTGTATACCATTTTTTAGTTGATTCAAGATCATCTTCTAATGTCATGCCTTATTCAATATGTAAGAAATTGAACATAGATCCCCAAAAATATGCTATGCAAATAACACAATTGGATAGATCAAGTGTAAAAGTGCTAGGGGAATTAAGAAATGTTTTCATCAGGTTATCTTCAAATCCAAAAGTGCATCAAACCATTTATATCGTAGTCATTGACATCCTTGAAGATTATGATTTACTTTTAAGTAGGGATTGGTCAGAGAAGCTACATGGATACTTCTCAACTGATTGGTCACATCGATGGTTTCCTTTTAATGGTCGACCAAATCAAATAAAAGTAGAATGAGAGAACTACATGAAACACACTTTTACAGATTTAAATGATCCTAATGAACCAATCATGTTTGCAGATTCTAGATTGGGAAACTTCTGCATTGACTCATTTTTGATGAACTTTCTCTTGTATTTCTCTTGAGATCAACAATATCATTGGAAAATTTTTGAATCATTCTATGAAGACCATCCATATCAAATGTTTGTTTGTCCTTATTTTGATCAGTTATTTTGACTACATTATGTTTCCTATATGGTTGAAAACCTATTTTCTCTTCAGATGGAGTTTTATTGGCAACACTTAGAATCTCTAACTCTACTTCTAGAGTTTCTTCAAAAACTTTTGTCAAAGTTGTCTTTTTGGCTCTTTTAATGAAAATAGAAATAGAAGATGGCAAGGATGAAGTATAAAATTCAATAATAACATTTTCTGGAGACCTAGAATCTTCTAGGATTTTATTCATTAATGTTAATAATCTTTGGTTGAAATCTTTGATTTTTTATTTTGTGGCCATTTTTATTCTTGATAATTCTAAAACACCTATGGCATGCAGACTTGAATTTGATTGCATGAGTAATGTTGTAGAATACGAGGATCTTATTCAAGGCCTCAGAAAATCAATTGATTTGGAAATAGAAGGAATAATAGTGGTTGGTGATTCTAAAATTGTAATCAAACATGTAAACAATATGATTCATTGTGTTTCTAATTGCCTGAAAAAATACCAACCTGAGGTGTTGGTGATTCTGAAATTGTAATCAAACATGTAAAGAATATGATTCATTGTGTTTCTAATTGCCTGAAAAAATACCAATGTGAGGTAATGAATTTAATTGATTATTTTGAATCTTTTGATATTATCTCCATACCTCGAGCATTCAATTTTGAATTTGATCTCTTCTAATGCTACTTCTAGATTAAACCCTTTGACAATTTTTTCTCCTGACAAATTTTTGGTTGAATTGATTTTCAGGCCCTCGGTCCCCAACAATGTTACAGATTGGAAGGTCTTCGATGATGATGACTAGATCATAAAATTTCTTACACAATAAGGAAACTTTAAATATTTTTTCATTGATAAAGATCAACGTGACCAAGAAATAAACAAAAATTCTTTAGGTATTGTCTCACATCTAGAAATTGACATCTCAAAAAATGTAGTAAATTTGAAAAAAAATTATGATTTGCAGGATAAATTTAAAATCAAAACAAATTACAAAACTAACAGTTAATCTATGCAATATGAAACAATAAATTTAGGAACTGAAAAAAAAAAACCCCAAAACATCAATTTTGGAATAAATTTCTCTCATTCAAAGCGTAGTGCTTTCAGAATTTTTTGTTAAGGAATATAAGGATATCTTTCAATGGACCTATGACGATCTCAAAGTCTATGAAACAAAAATCATCCAACATGTCATTCCTACTAGAAATGATGTTAAGCGTATACAACAAAAGCTCAAAAAAATTCATCCTAATATTGAACCACAAATCAAGAAAGAATTAAACAAATTGTTGCAGGCCAAAATTGTCTTCCCGGTTAGACATTCACAAAGGGTTTCTAATTTAGTTCCAGTAAAAAAAAAGAATGGGGATATTTGGATTTGCATCGATTCTCAGAATTTGAATAAATCTTCAGAAAAGGATAATTAGTTTGTTCCACCAATGGAACAAATTTTTGAAAAGGTAGTTGGGGCTGAAATGTTTTCCGTATTAGATGGACTCTCTAGTTATAATCAAGTCTTGGTGCCGCAACCATATCAGATCAAAACTACCTTTAGAACTAAGTGGGGAATCTATGCATACTGGAAGATTCCTTTCGGTTTGATTAATTCTGGAGCCACTTTCCAAAGAGCCATGGATATCGCTTTTAGAGGTATAATAAGAAAATCCATGGTTGTTTTTCTAGAAGACTTTACAATTTATTCTAGAGACATAAGTGAACATGTTCCTCATTTAAGACAAATATTTGATTGATGTAGGAGATATGGAATTTCCTTGTATCCTAAAAATACCATTTTTGCAGTAACAGAAGGGAAAATTTTGGGTTTTATTGTTTCTAAAATTCGGATTGTAATAGATCCTGAGAGAACCAAGGCTATTTCACAAATTTATTTTCCTCATAATAAAAATAACATGCAATCCTTTTTGGGGAAACTTAATTTTATAAGAAGATTTGTCCCTAGCTTCACCGAAATTGGTAAACCTTTACATGATATGATTAAAAATAACTTTGTATTTAGATGGGATGAAAAGGAAAGAGAACATTTTGCAAATTTTAAAGAAGAGATTATTCAAGCTCCTTCTTTAATGRGTCTAGATTTCAAAAAAGATTTTATTTTGTATAATTTTGCATCTGATGTTTCTTACGCAACTATTTTGAGTTAGAAAAATGTTGAAGGTTTTGAAATTCCCATATATTTTATGAGTTATGGTTTACAAGGTGAATAATTGAATTATCCCGATATTGATAAACATATTGATGTTGTTTTTAAAGAAGTAAAACATTTTCGCTTGTATATTTTGAAATCACATACAAAGGTCTTTTTACCTCATCTTTTAGTCAGGAACTTGTTAGTTCAAAAGTATTTGGGAAACAAAAGGGAAAATTGGATGACTACACTTCAAGAATGTGACCTCAAAATCAAGCCATCAAAGATTATGAGAGGACAAGGTTTGTTCAAATTAGTAGTTGATTTAGAGAACTCTTAGGTAAGTGATCAAAGTGGCTGGGAAAATGAAATTGAGGTGAGCAATGATTTCTTATATGTACTTGGACCAAATGTTTCATGGTATAATGATATTATGTACTATTTGACTCTTGATTCTTCTCCTGAATATTTAGAGCATAGGAAAAGAATATATTTAAGGCTAAAATTAGCTAAATACAAGAGTATTGATGGAGCTCTTTTTAGAAATAATTATGATAACATGTTTCTAAGATGCCTTGAAAAATATGATGTAGATAAGGTCTTGGCCCAACTTCACGACAGACCATCCGGAAGACATTTTGGTGGAGAAACAACTACCCATAAGATTCTTAGGGATGGTTACTACTAGACCATCTTATTCCGAGATGCTTATTCATATGCCAAGAAATGTAAACTATGACAAACATCTGCTTGAAGGGAAAATAAACTTGCAATTCCATTACAACCTGTTGAAGTTGAAGGTCCATTCAAGCAGTGGGGCMTGGACATCATCAAAKAAATCAATCATAATTATTCATAKCTCCCMAAATATATTMTAACTACAACAAATTACTTTACATGATGGACCAAAGCCATTCCTCTTAAGCAAGTTAACKAAGAACATGTGATCTTGTTCCTTAATCAATTSATAATTTCTAGGTTTGGTGTCCCAAGTTCCTTAGTGTTTGATAATGCATCTTACTTATMATACCTCAAAATAATTGAATTTTTTTTATGGAGAAAGGGATCACAATTAAATATTATGTGAATTATTAACCTCATGGGAATGGTTGTTAGAGATATTACACACTCACCTATAATTATTTTYCTAAGTTTTACAGTCCAATGTTGAGAACTCTTCCTTAGATGAGAATATTCTCTCTRGAGAATATTCCCCTACAAAATAGGGTGTTCCTCTTCAGTTTAGTGTCAATTAAACTYAGTTACACTTAGTTAGACTAGTGGAAGTTGTGACTYTGTTAACTGATGATTGCATGGACTAGTTAACTAKGACTAGGTGACAGTTCACTCCAATGTCTATCAGTGAGTCTATAGATCTCTCTAGATCACTACTATGGTGCACTAGTTACTCATGTAACCTATATATATTGTAAATTCTTCACTATTTGAGTGTGGAATACAATTATTTGATTCTCTCTCTCTCTCTCTCTCTCTCTCTCTCTCTCTCTCTCTCTCTCTCTCTCTCTTGTTTCCGTCTTTTCTCATTTTTTTTCAAACTATGTAGGTCCTTTGCTAGATAAATATTATCTATGCAAGTTAATCCACATTTACATGGTATCAAAGCTGATAGATTGCTAGGAAAAAGACACACCGGAATATTATTGTAGCTACTGAAGATTGAATAATGCAGAAAAGATGGATTATTCATCAACAATACTTCTCACACCTCATAACTATTTGGAGTGGAAGCCAACAATTCTTCTTCAGCTTAGATGCAGAGGCTTGTACCAAATAACTATGGAAATAGAAGTAGAGCTTGATTCCGATGATGATAAAAATGACTTTCTCAATAGACAAGATATGGCCATGGGATGTATCTTTTGGTATATTTCTCCTGAAATTCTCCACCAAGTATATGAGGAATCACGAGACTCAACTCCAAACAAAATATGGACCAGATTGAATGTTCTATTCACGAATAAAGAATATTGTGAATATTGCATGCATGAGATTGGAAAGATAGAGCCAGAAGAGAAACCATCAGAAGATTAAGTCTCTTATTCTAAAGAGTCTTCTACACAAGTATATGCACAAATTTGTATTCCATTAATTGCAGATGGTGTCTACTCTATTTCAGATTTGTTTTCTGAATTTCATGTGGAATATATATTTCATGCATCTCAGGGGTCACATGAAGACACTTTTCCATGTGCCATGCATGCATCTTAGGAGACAAAAAGGGAGCCGTGTACATCAGATTCAATTATGATATTTTCTGAGCAACATTTGCAGAAAAAAAATGGATATTTGAATTCATCTCGGGAAAATATCAAATTTCAAAAAAACATCATTCGAAAAGGAGTTTAGGAAGTGAACTTATGATCATTTTAAAATCAACAAAATTTCAGCGTTTTTCCGGAAACGGTCGCACGGTTTTCAAAATTTCTTACAAACTTTATTTGGATATTATTCATTATAAGAAGAGAAAGTGGATATGTGTGGACATATCAATGGTGAATCT
>SNQJ01S0010202.1:0-25174 GCA_010110895.2 Picea sitchensis | reverse complement strand
TCAAGAACATGGGTTTTCATCCTCATGTTCATGACATGGTGTGTTACTCGTCATTCCAGCTGATTTGATCCACCAATTTTTGGTCAACACAAAATTCAAACCATGTGTCAAGAATGAATATTTCACAGCAACAAGAACATGAATTTTTGTCTTGTTTCAAAATTTTGTATGATGATTTTTCTCATATTTCAAATCGAGAATTGAAGGAAAGAAATAAATTGTAATAAATTTATGGAGTGATATTAGAGTAGTTCGTTGATACTTTCAAGTTATAAATAGTTAATATTTCAAAGAAGAACTGGATTATTTTTGGAGTCATAAGGTAGATTTCCCATGCCTAATCACTTTTAAGTTCTTTCAAGACAGAGGCCAGTATATTGAAGCAAATTCAATATTTTTATTCAAAGATCCTTTATTATATATGTCTCTCTCCTGTTCCATTAGATGTAGCTTGGGTGGTTGGGAGGAATGGTTGCTACCCTCCCCACCAGGTTCAGTTCCTTGTAAGTGACATGTGATGCCCTTAAATGGGTCTATATGATGCTCTTGTTGTTGAGCTCCCAATATTATGAAAATGCTTGGCCTCCCCATGTTCTCTCATGGATTTCGAGGGGGTTTTCCATGGATGTAGCGAGTACCAATATTTGGTGTCGTGAACCACAAGTAAAAATAAATAAATAAAATATGTCTTTCTCTTGGAATTTTTTCTTGATTTGAATTGGAATTTGTTATTCTTAGCAAGTTTTAGTTTAATCTTGAAAAAATAGATCTATTATATTTTGTGTTGAATTAAAGAGGATTATTAGCATTTGCATTCCATTTTAATGTTGTTGAATCTTACTTTCTTCAATTATTATTAAACCTCTGATATTTGACTTCTCAAATTGAATATCAAGTGTAAGATTGTTGTTTTCATGAAATGTTATTTTTATGGCTTTATGGCAATAACTGCATGGTCTTGAAATAATGATAAAATTGAGAGAATTGTTTCTTTAAATTTTGTCATTTATCTTTTTTCCTATCCTGTATATGATCAAATGACAAAGATGTGTTTGGAATCCATTCAATTCTTTGAAGGTTGTTGATTAGTTGATAACGCGTTTACATAAGATTATGTCTTACACTTTGACATGTTCATTAGTTTCTAGACTATATCTTGTTATCATTAAGTTGTAGATACTAATGATTAAGTTCTATTCTTAGAAATGATCATTGGAAAAATTAAATTATTCTTAGAGTAAAAGAATTCCTTCTTAAAACTTTAAGAGTATATCATCTTTATCTAAACATCTCCATTATACTCTCATTTTTGAGATAGGAATAGTGTGTTAGCATTATTTTTGTTATACAAGTATAAGTTAGGAAAGTTTCAAACCCAAAGCAATAGATCATATTTTCATAGAGAAAATTATTTAAGTGGCAAACCGAGCCCACAAAATCGGTGGAAACTACCATCCCAAACGAAAAATCACCTAATTGGGGCTTGTGATTGAGTAGTTGTCTCGTGTTGCAGAAGGGGATTTTCCCACCTATCAAAAACACCTCAACTTTTCGTACACAATATCCTTTATTGTCTTATGTTTGGCATGTTACACTTCTTCCTACTGCATGATTCTTCTAGTGACCTCTACGTCACATGTTGTATCTCTTCGTGCACATGAGATTCCTCCAAAGACTTATGTGTGGCACGCTAAAATTATTCACGAGCTTGGGATTCCTCTAATGATCTTTGTGTGGCATGCCATACTTCCTTAAATACCCAATAATTCCTCTAGTGACCTTTGCATCACACGTTGCATCTCTTCACGTTCTCTCTCCTCCTCTATATCCCTCTGCATATTGTGCATAAACTATTTTTTCCGCGCAACATCAAACATGGGAGGGGCCTGCACTACTTTTTTGATATTCCCTTCTACTCTTTGGTCTGATATTTATCCACGCTCTAAGTCCATTCTTATTTTAGCTCCTCCTCAGGTTATCACCTACACATCAAATTCCTCATCCTTCTTTTGATTCTAGTGCGAATCTATAGTTACCATGTTGCAGTGTGCCTTCTTCTCTTCCCACTTCTTCAATAAGTTGGGACAATCCTCAAGGACATGCTCGATATTGTAGAAATACCCACATAGAGTGTGTAGTTTAGTACAAAATATTGAACATGGTCGATCTCACCACAATTAAAACATGTGGGTGTTCTTCCTCCACCTCTGCCATATCCTCATCCTCTACCTCATCCATATCCACCCCTTGGACCTCCCTGATCTCCACCTCTTTCTATGCCTCCACGGTCACCACCTTTCTACTCTTCTTGAACCTAAAAGGCATCATGATTGTGGTCCTGCATCAAATAAAGTGACTGACAGTTGTTCACATCATGCCCCATGGATTTAAAAAACTCAAAAAATGGAGTATGGTGAGTCTTTTGGTATTTCTCATGTGTTGGGAAGCGGGGAGGGATATGTTCCAACTATTTGCAAATATAGCACCACTCAATCTTAGGCCCAATCAAAAATGGATTCGCTGCACCTGTTATCACTCCACAAAACTCTTCTAGGTTGTATCTCAAAGATGCCTGGTAACTTAACTATTCTTGCAATGGTTCATTCAATGATGTATGTGGGGTTGGATCAAGATGAATATCTAACTCACTGGATTGTATACTCAAGACTATCTAATCTTATTCAAACAGTGCAAGGCCTTCAAGAGTTATTATCAGATAAGTATCGTATCAAATAGAACATAAACTAATCACATCAACCATAACACACACACACACACACATATATAACAATACATATGATGGGCCAAGAAACTAGTATGATTACTTATGATCCTTTGCTCACTAATAAGATGGTGAGATGACAATCACCTATGGACTATGTAAACAAAGACAAAGAACAAAGTTCAACTCATAAGCATAAGCATAAAGGGAGAAGAAGATATGACAATATCAATGAAAGAAGCTTGCAGGATGAATATCTATTAGAAAGGGTCTCTATTACAATATCAGCATAGTAGAACTCAAAATCGAACCTCCCTCAGCCTCCAATACTGAGCCCCTTCAATACTTAGAAAGTGTAGGCTTTATAGCCTTTACATGAAAGTTCAAGATCCTATAAAACTAGATCTGAATATACTAATAATAGAAAGTCAAAACAAATTCATGAAAATAGGAAAATATCATATTTCATAGGTCAACATCTTATCTCCAATGATCTTCAAAGTCTTCAAAGTCTTTGAAAGTTGTAGTATATCTTCATAAGCTGGTAGATAATTCGAATTTGCCACCTTTGTCTAAAAGATAATGTTTTTCCAAAATTAGGTAGCAAACTCAATCTTCTCCTCTTCCTGGCATCCTTTAAAACTGGAACAAAAAACCAATAATGATGCCATTAATTATTATCTATCATTAGAAACCATCCTCAAGGTATTTGGATAAGAAAAACTTGGATCTGTGCGAAAAAAATGCCTCTCTGCCCTGTCTATGCTTTCGGTGGCTAATGAACAGTTGAAATGTTCGCCTAAGCTACCGAAAATTCGGGAACTATTCCTCTCAAAGATTCACCTATATCTATCAAATAAAAATATATTTTTGAAAACTAAGAGAGGTTTTTGTAGATCGGTTTGTTTTGAGAAAAATTCTCTCTCAGTTCTTTCAGATTCATTTTCATTTTCCCGTGATATTCATTTCAAAAACATGTGTCAAATAGGGAAATTCTGAGATCCGAAAATTAGGGCTCAGAGATGAATTCGATTCTCCCAATATATGACACCTGTAGGAAAATTGAGAGAGGTTATTGGTATTTTACATGTTATTCACAAAAAAATTCGAGCGTTTCTCAAAATGATCTTCCAGTCACTCAAAATCATCATTTGAAAATGATGACTCAACCCAGTAAAAACACAATTTTTTTTTTCTTTCGGTGGATAGGAGAGCCCCAAATTTCACATCTAAGATGTCGAAAGCTAGGATTTCGGTGGATTAGAAGCCCTTTTGGAAAATATATTAGCCACCGAAACCCAAGTTTTGACTCTTTTGAAGAAAAAACAAAATCCAATGTTTTTTAAACTTTATTACAGACATAAGGCTCTAAAAAATGAACCTTAAAAAAATTAGAAAAGTATTTTTCAATGACCTCCTATCACCTAAAATTAACAAATTTGACTGTGTCATTTGAGGAGATAATATTTGGCTCCAACTGGGATGGATAACTCCCTGTGAGGTTTTCAAGAACCTAGTAGTTCCAATCGTCTTTACCATTGGGCTATGGAGTCATTTGGCCTTTAGAATTGATCCCCTGCAAACCTATAGCCTACATGTAACCTGCATGTAGCCTACTCTATTTATTCAACAACCAACAACTGAAAGAAACCACTTGCTCAAAAATAATGATCTTATTCTCCCACTCTAACCGGATCTGAGTTCGAGTTAGGTAAAGGCTGATTTCCATAACAGCCATCCAAACAATTTTAATACTAAAGAAATCTCATCTTTATCACTGATCAGTAAATGATGTTTGACATGTAACAATAGTGATAAAAAGTCTTTCAGGAAACCATAATCACCCATAAACAATGGAAAGCTAAGGAAATCTGAAATCTTCGGGTTCTCTGAAAAGTATAAGTCCATGAAGGTTGCCACCGGGTCTTTGAAACCGAGATCAGAAACATGTTGGTCTAAGGAGAACACTAGCTTAACCATGATTGCTCCTCTACTGGAAAATTGATGACCTTCTTGTTCTCTTGTGATCAGAGGTTGATCATCAATCATTGTAACTTCCTCCTCATACAAATGCATGGAAGATGATGATAGAACAAGTCTTACATCATATGCATAAAGATCAGTTGAAAACATATAATTGCCTATACAATCATCAGTTATCATAGGCTCATCCTGGTTTACAAACTGATCATAAAATTCACATGCATATTTGTCTCTAGAATACTTTGCATATACTGAAGAATCTCATTCTGGATCTAAAATACACTCACCTTCAGGTTGTTGTTCCATATTTGTTTCATTCTCATTGCTTTCTTTCTCTGAATCCAAAATGTACTGACGGTCTTTTTGCTCTTGTGCATACAGGTCTTCAAAGTCAGTCTGCTCTCGGATCCTTCTGGAAGCATGAATGTTCTCCTCCACCTCTTGAGCATCTTCAAACAAGCTCCTTAGATATGAATACCTTCTTTCTAGCAAAAGAAGGGCAAGTTCTGAATGCAAACTCATAACATAATATATCAAGGCAGCTGTCTATGTAGGCCGGATCTCTAAAGGCATGTCATGATAGTTGTTGTAAAACCTTTGATTGAAAACAGACAAATCTTCATCCTTCTCTCTCTTCAAATCATAAAAGTCAGCGAGGTACAAATCAAGAGAATTGTTTTCACCCCAATAGTTCAAAAAGGAATTTGATAACTCGATCCAAGAGCCAATAGAATCAGCTCTCAGACCTTTAAACCATGCAGCAACATGTCTAATCAATGACTTGGAGAAAAATCTCATGATCACATCTTCATGAACAATCCAAAAGTGATCAACAAAATCTTCAAAGGATTCCAAGTGCCTCTCAGCTAAAACTTGGTTCTCTCCAGAAAACCGGGGAAGATATTCATAACAGTCAAGAGGATAAGGATGAAGGAGATAGGGCAGCCTTAAAGGCTTGAACATCTTCATTCTGATCTTAATTTGAAAGGCAGTTGGATGATCATGAGATTCAACAGGTTGATGACAGGGTTCAACAATAATGCCAAAAGGAGATGATCTCTGGACAGGTTTAGAATCGATTTTAATCTCTACAAAATCAGAAGAGTGATCAGATTCAATAGGCAAGGGAATGAAAGACTCATCTTTAAGAACAGGCTGTGATGAAGATAATGAATCAAAATCTACAATATAGGGCTGCAAGATTTCCTCTTTTAAAGACAGATATATATAAGAAGGATGATGATTTTATAAATATACAAAACATAAAATAATTCTCTTTACATGCGAAGGGAACAACATGAAAGAGTTGATAAAGAAATAGAACAGTTCATGAAGCAGATTAATGAACTGATACCTGGATTTGAAATTCATCTTCTTCATATTTTTTCAGCTAGATCCTTCCCAGTGGAGTCTTATTAAACTCAGATGGATCAAGGAAATATAAGGCTTTGTAAATCTACCCTAGCAGTAGGGTTAAATTTTCTTCTCCTTTTACAAACAAGTCTTGGATAACAGACTCTACTATAGGAAAACTGGTATGAGTATAAGAGTAGAGTTTTTCTGGTTCTGTTTGTAAAGAAATCAGAGAAGAGGAGAAATCCTCTTCCGGGGTAGATTGTACAACCTCTTTCCCTAAATTATGTATAGAAATATGCTCATAAATAAGATCTATAACAACAGAGTCTATTGAAGGCTCATCACCTTTCAAAATTTCTGATTTTCTTACAGTTTTTTGAGAACAGGAAGCTTCAACAGAAGTAGACTTAAGGAAGGTTTTCTAGGTACAGATAAAGAAGAGGTACCTCTTGAGATACCTGATCTAGATGTCCTTGCTTCTCTGGAAGTTGTTCTTTGCAGAGATCTCCCTCTTCTGGTGATCTTCTCTGGATCTGAAACAGGTGTTGTAAGTGGCCTTTATGGATTTGCTCTAGTATGAGCTCTCTTTGAAGCCACCTTGAAACTGTGGAGTCACTAGATAGATAATTACAACCAATTGATATGTCCAATCTTTGTCTGTCATCAAAGATGGATCTATGTCGTTTCCCAAGGAAGCTGAGCTTCAATCTCCTCTCCCCGACAACAACCCCAATTTGTTATCACTCCAGTAAACTCTTCTAGGTTGTATCTCAAAGATGCTTGGTAACTTAACTATTCTTTCAATGGTTCACTCAATGATGTATGTGGGGTTGGATAAAGATGAATATCTAACTCACTGGATTGTATACTCAGGACTGTCTAATCTTATTCAAATAGCGCAAGGCCTTCAAGAGCTATTATCAGATCAATAGCGTATCAAATAGAACATAATATATATATATCCAAGAGATAATAGAATCAACTCGCAGACCTTTAAACCATGCAACAACATGTTTGATCAATAACTTGGAGAAAAATCTCATGATCACATCTTCATGAACAATCCAAAAGTGATCAACAAAATCTTCAAAGGATTCCAAGTGCTTCTCAGCTAAAACTTGGTTCTCTCCAGAAAATCGGGGAAGATATTCATAACAGTCAAAAGGATAAGGATGAAGGAGATAGGGAAGCCTTAAAGGCTTGAACATATTCATTGTGATCTTAATTTGAAAGGCAGTTGGATGATCATGAGATTCAACAGGTTGATGACATGGTTCAACAATAATGCGAAAAGGAGCTGAGCTCTGGGCAGGTTTAGAATCAATTTTAATCTCTACAAAATCAGAAGAGTGATCAGATTCAATAGGCAAGGGAATGAAAGACTCATCTTTAAGAACAGGATGTGATGAAGATAATGAATCAACATCTACAATATAGGGCTACAAGATTTCCTCTTTTAAAGAAAGATATATATAAGAAGGATGATGATTTTCTAAATATACAAAACAAAAAATAATTCTCTTTACATGCGAAGGGAACAACATGAAAGAGTTGATAAAGAAATACAACATTTCATGAAGCAGATTAATCAAATGATACCTGGATTTGAAATTTAGCTTCTTCATCTTCTGTCAGCTAGATCCTTCCCAGTGGAGTCTTATTAAACTCAGATGGATCAAGGAAATATAAGGCTTTGTAAATATGCCCTAGCAGTAGGGTTAAATGTTCTTCTCCTTTTACAAACAAGTCTTGGATAATAGACTCTACTACAGGAAAACTGGTATGAGTATAAGAGTAGAGTTTTTCTGGTTCTGTTTGTAAATAAATCAGAGAAGAGGAGAAATCCTCTTCCAGGGTAGATTGTACAACCTCTTTCCCTAAATTATGTATAGAAATATGCTCAGAAATAAGATCTATAACAACAGAATCTATTGAAGGCTCATCACCTTTCAAAATTTCTGATTTTCTTACAATTTTCTGAGAACAGGAAGCTTCAACAGAAGTAGACTTAAAGGAAGGTTTTCTAGGTACATATAAAGAAGAGGTACCTCTTGAGATACCTGATCTAGATGTCCTTGCTTCTCTGGAAGTTTTTCTTTGCAGATATCTCCCTCTTATGGTGATCTTCTCTGGATCTAAAACATGTGTTGTAAGTGGCCTTTCTGGATTTTCTCTAGTATGATCTCTCTTTGAAGCCACCTTGAAACTGTGGAGTCACCAGATAGATAATTACAACCAATTGATATGTCCAATCTTTTTCTATCATCAAAGATGGATCTATGTTGTTTCCCAAGGAAGCTGAGCTTCAATCTCCTCTCCCCAACAACAACCCCAATTTGTTATCACTCCAAGAAACTCTTCTAGGTTGTATCTCAAAGATGCATGGTAACTTAACTATTCTTGCAATGGTTCACTCAATGATGTATGTGGGGTTGGATCAAGATGAATATCTAACTCACTGGATTGTATACTCAAGACTGTCTAATCTTATTCAAACAGTGCAAGGCCTTCAAGAGATATTATCAGATCAGTGGCGTATCAAATAGAACATAATATATATATATATATATATATATAACAATACATATGATGGGTCAAGAAACTAGTATGATTACTTATGATCATTTTCTCACTAATCAGACGGTGAGATGAAATTCACCTATGGACTATGTAAACATAGACAAAGAACAAAGTTCAACTCATAAGCATAAGCAGAAAGGGAGAAGAAGATATGACAATATCAATGAAAGAAGCTTTCAGGATGAATATCTATTAGAAAGGGTCTCTATTACAATATCATCATAGTAGAACTCAAAATCAAACCTCCCTCAGCCTCCAATATTGAGCCCCTTCTATACTTAGAAAGTGTAGGATTTATAGCCTTTACATGAAATTTCAATATCTTATAAAACTGTATCTGAATATACTAATAATAGAAAGTCAAAACACATTCATGAAAATAGGAAAAGATCATATTTCATAGGTCAACATCTTATCTCCAATGATCTTCAAAGTCTTCAAAGTCTTTGACAGCTGTAGTAGATCTTCATAAGCTGGTAGATAATTCGAATTTTCCACCTTTGTCTAAAAGACAGTGTTTTGCAAAATTAGGTAGCAAACTCATTCTTCTCCTCTTCCTGGCATCCTTTAAAACTAGAAAATAAACCCAATAATGATGCCATTAATTATTATCTATCATTAGAAACCATCCTCAAGGTATTTGGATATGAAAAACTTGGATATGTGTGAAAACAATGCCTCTAGGCCCTGTCTGTGCTCTCGATGGCTAATGAACAGTGGAAATGTTCACCTAAGCCACCGAAAATTCTGGAACTATTCCTCTCAAAGATTCACCTATATCTCTCAAATAAAAAAATATTTTTGAAAAGTGAGAGAGGTTTTTTTAGATTGGTTTTTTTTAAGACAAAACCTCTCTTAGTTATTTCCTATTCGTTTTCATTTTCCCGTGATCTTCATTTCAAAAACATGTGTCAAACAGGGAAATTCTGAGATCCGAAAATTAGGGCTCAGAGATGAATTCGATTCTCCCAATCTATGAAACCTGTAGGAAAATTGAGAGATTTTATTTGTATTTGACATGTTAGGCACAAAATCCTCTGACCGTTTCTCAAAATGATCTTCCAGTCGCTCAAAATCATCATTTGAAAATGATGACTTAACCTAGTAAAAACACTGAATTTTTGTGCTTTCGGTGGATAGGAGAGCCCCGAATTTCGCATCTAAGCTGTCGAAAGCTAGGATTTCGGTGGATTAGAATCCCTTTTGGAAAACATATTAGCCATCAAAACTTGAGTTTTGACTCTTTTGAGGAAGAAACAAAACCCAATGTTTTTCAAACTTTATTATAGACATAAGGCGCTAAAAAATGAACCTTTAAATTTTAGAAAAGTATTTTTCAATGACCTCCTATCACCTAAAATTAAAAAACTTGACTATGTCATTTGAGGAGATAACAACACCCTTCACCAAGTAATTTCCTAATGTGAGCTTACAACCAACATGTACTACACCATACATTATCACACACCACTTTTGTCTTTGCAATATCTTTCAACTGCATTGTTAAATTCACAAACTGGGACTACACCTACACCAATCCTGCTAATGTATCTCCACCTCCTAGTGTGGCTTCTAGGTGCATCGCAATATCCAAAAAAATTTCCTAAGTAGTCACCTTCTACTGGGTGAGCGGAACTCAAATATGGGGGAGTAGTCTTGCAATGAACCATTCCCTATGCTAAACATATTGGATCCAGATCATCAACCTATCTAACAATATCTTGAACTGCTGGTGATAATTCCATACGGTCTCTCTAGTTTGTTGCTCGATTTATTTGATTTAAATAATGCACTGTGACTCTGACTTAGGCTTCTGAAATTCCCTAAGCACATCTCTCTTAATTTCTGTCAGGAACCTCGTCTGTTTTGTTAGAGCAGATTCCTTGTACTTCATGTACCATGTCAGAGCTTTGTCTCTAAATGTGGTCTCCAATTGTGCAATATTTGTCATCTATGATCCTCTTCAAATACCAAATATTAGCTTCACACATGAACCAATGCTATTATGCATCATCCTTACCTATCCCATGGAACACAGGTAGCCTCAATGTTGTATCTTGATTTGTCATTCTCAATATAGGTTTGTGTCCTCCCGACTGACTACTAGTGGTTGGTGATCTTGGTATTGATACCCTTCCTAGTGAGGTATTGTTGAATTCATCTTATTATTCACTCGTATCCTCTCTTCTTTCTCATACTACTCTTTCTTACTCTAATCCTATATCCATGTTGTCTATTGTTCGTTCTTCATGGTTACAAATGTGCAAGGGAGGTGGTTCAAAGAAGGAGTGCCTCCATCTTCTCTCATAATTTCTTGTGAAGGATATATTATTTTTGGTAGTTGAGGACTAATGTGTAAGGTGGTGGACCATTCATGTCATGGAATTGTACTATCAACCTCATTCTCTCCCTTCATCATGAAATATAAAACCTTCATGTCTCAACAACATGACCATTTGTTGGATCACTTACACACATCCTTCCCAACACTAGGGGTTGATGAACTAGGGTTCATCTAGAGTTGACCAAAAAAACCCAAGGCATCATCATATCAATATTAAATCAAGGGCCAAATAAGGTCTCACTAGAGACACCATGAGAATCACAAATACCATCTGGTCTTGTGTCAGATATGAAGGGATAAAGTAGACAAGGAAGCCACTTAGGATATCATTCATTCATTCAATCATACTTTGTTTACAAACTAACAATATAAACCATTAACACGACCATCCATTAAACTCATAACAAACACAACAAGTGACATAGAGAATTTCATCTTTATATTATCTCCATTAAACATCAGAATGCATGCATCAATAGATCCACATTGCAAAGGGAATCACACTCCGTGCTCTTTGTCCATTCTAAATTTATTTCATTATAATGCACCATGTGCTCCTTGTCCATACTCTACACCACTGATTGACTCCATGACATATTCTAAACATTACTTTTCCAGAATCATACAAAACTATTAGAAAACTCAGAACATGACTCATACAAAACACGGACTATGTCCTTGCATACCTCAAACATACTCTTCTCCTCTCATCTCTCCTCTGAAAGACTTCATTTTTTTTCTCTTTTCCTTCTCCTCCACTTTCTTCTCTAGTGTTCTGTCACTTTCTTCTCTTCTCCACTCACTCTAGTGATCGCTAGTTGCACATGCTTTTGTTGTCCACATGCAACCCACTATTGATGATTAAGATTGTTCAAGATCTCAATAACAACATCATGAGGATAAATCACCCTAATTTTTTAAAGAGGTGGCACTCCTCTGTAATTATATTATTGAAATTATGAAAATACAGTTTAACAAAAGAGTATAATCACAAAATAAAATTTCTTGGGAAAGGGACCAGGGACTTATCCAAGAGAGAAATACAATATCTTTACAATATTATACAAAAATAAAGACAACAACATATGATATTAACATGTTTCTTGCATCCATCACAATATAATAAATATTGGTCATATAATAAGACATAAAATATATAATGCCAAAATGTAGAGAACTTTATATGAGCATTTCATTTAAAATTGAAAAAGATTATGATGAACACACTCCAAAAATGTCATACTCAAAAATATCAAAGTCTGAGAAATCATTAGAACTATGCCCTGAAATAGTTATCTCGGAAACTCAAAAACAAATGTTTGGTTTTACAATGAAATGTGAAGTGTTCAATAAAATAAAAAGGAGATTGTCCAAATGGACTGGGATTGGGCTTCCATGGACCTTTAAAAGGAAGAATTGGACCTAGAAGAAAAGAGAGGAAAAAACAAAAATCGACTATGAGTTTTCATTTAAGGAAAAATACATGAGATGGATGATTTCTAAATGAGAAGTAAATAAGATAGGAAATTATGAAAATGACCACTTGAATTACAATGATGGATTCTCTCTCCCTTCATCTGTTAGCTAGAATTTATTTTATAATTTCTTTGGCTAGAACTGCCTAACCAGTTGTAACTGTTTTTTCTTGATTTGTTTTTATTTTTATTTTTATTAAATGATTCTTTAACCGATTTTCAATGTATTCTCTCATGGGTGGAACCATTATCTCTTGTCTAAATTTGATATTGAATAATTCATCTTCCAAATATTTAAAATCCATTGTGAGTTGGTGGAGGGTATCTTCGATATCATCATTCTTGTTTACATAACAGACAAGCCAACCTTCTATTATTGTATCTAATTATTCAGCGAGGTCGTTAAATCTTTATGTCGATGATATTTTTAGGGAATCCAACTTTTCTTTCATTTTTTCTTTGGATAGAAGTATTGAGTTCATGATTAAATGTGGGTCCTCCACTTCTTCAATTGACCTAGCTAGTTTTAACTCAACTAACTTTAAGAATAATTCACCTCTTTTCGAATTAATAACATCACATTCTACTAACATTTCTCTTAAACATTTAGTTCTCTTAACCCAACATGATTTTATTTTTTTTAAATGAATTGCCGAAGGAAAATACTCTCCTTTCGTCGAAATTCACTATGGCTTGAAACCCTTGTTGATCCGGATTTAGGAGAGGAAAAAACTAATTAACAGATTGAATACAATAAACACATAGATATGAATAATAACACATATATCCAATGACAATATCTTCTATTGAATAAATGAAATAAGATGAAACTGTAAAACTGCAGCACTGAAACACTTGCTCGAATGGTGGTAGCTATCTCTGAGAAGAGATGTGGTTGCTATGTGCATCCGTCTGAGAAGAATGACTACAATGAGGCTCCAGAGGCGTTTTTTATATTACTCATGAATTCCAAAACCATAGACATCCAAAAACCTAACATTAGGAGGTGAAACACCAAAAGTCATGTGGGCCCCTATGGGTAAGTTGGTACCTCAACTTCTTAGGGTCGTAATTTTTTCATACGACCTCCCTTTTAGGCAAGTGATATCTCGTTGGAAAGGTCTTTCAGAGAGCTACACATTACGTCATTAAACTATGTTTATGTCTATAATTTGACTGTGGCGAGTAAAAAAAACACTGCTTAGGGATCCAAAACGACCCTGGAAGTACAAAAAGACGTGATGACATGAAAACATACAAAATAATCCAATTGGATTAGGTGAGATGTGACCAGTATCCACCTGGAAGATGTGTAGGGATTCATACAACCTCAAAATTGTAGAACCCACAATTATAAATAAGTACAAAAGAACGTGTTGAACTAAAAACAGACAAGAGGAGCCAGTTGGAATAGGTGGGTGGACACCAATATCCACCTGGATCAATCCTCCCCCCTTAGGAAGCAATGGTATCCATTGCATTGAGTTCCCCCATCAGGTGAGGAATATTCTACTAGATTTGGCCTCGGGTGATCCACTTTCCTTAGTGTAGGAGCTTCCATGCCTTGACAACCCGATAAAGCTGGATCCTCTGCTAGCAAGTGCCCTTGACCTATGTTTCCACTATATGATCAATGGATGCTTCTTCCATGCAGTCAGGGTTGAGCTATGTTGGTGTTAGATGTTCTATGATCTTTGAGGTGTCCAATAATGGTGGAAAATATGGTCGAAGGAGGTCCACAATGAACACTGGGTGCAAGCCAAGGAAGGGTGGAGTGTTGAGCTCAAAATAATTGCTACCCACAACCTCAGTGATAGTGTAAGGCCCATAGAGAAGTGGGAATATCTTTTGATGGGGCCCTGTGAGACAGTCCTTCTGCAAATGTAACCAGAATTGTTTTCCAACCTGAAACTGGTGTGATACCCTATGTTGATCACGGTGTTGCTTGTACTTAGCATTGGATTTCTAAAAAATCTCCTGGACCTGTTGGCAGATGTGCTGAATCCACTCAATGAATCTGGTGGATTTGTTGGTCTCAAACTAAACATGGGAAGTGTATGTCTGTGTGGTGGAAAGAGGTAGTGCAACATCAATGGGACCCAAGGGTTGGAATCCCAACCCCACTTGAAATGGGTTATGGTCAGTGGAGCTATGGAGAGCCATGTTGTAACTGTGTTGAACATAGGGGAGACTCTCATCTGATGTACATGGATGCTTAGAGTTGTACATGCATAGGATGTGCATAATCATCCTATTTACCACCTTTGTTTGTTTGGTCGTCTGTTTGGGGGTGGAAAGAAGTGGATTTAGTGAGCTTGGTGTCCAACAGTGACCAGAGACTCGACAAAAATGTGTTGAGGAACTTGCTCTCCCATTCGGATATGATGGTATATGGTATCCAAAAATGGACCCACACTCATTTGAAGAAGAGCTTGGGAGTATCTGTCACTATGATATTCTTCTTGCAGGCTGTGAGGATGGCCATCTTCGAAAACCGATCAAAAACCATAAATACATGGTCATTTCCTTGCTTGGTGGATGAAAGGATAGACATGTAATCCATTGAGATGCATTCCCAAGGATTCTCGGGAGTAGTAAGAGGGGTGTATAAGCCTTGATTATTAATGGTTGGATTGGAAATGGCACAGGAAGTGAAATATCTGATATACTTGTTGATATCCTATCGAATTTTTGGCCAATAAAAATGTTTCTGAAGAACGACCACAATTTTATCCACGCTAAAATGTCCTTCCATCCGACAGTAGTGGGATTCCCAAATCATCTTTGCATGCTCGATTGTAGTAACCCAGAGATGGCCTAGATGGCATAATAGTCTGTCATCAAGGTGAAAATTGGTGACAATCATGCATGTACCCAAGGGATGATAGGTGGTGGTGAAGTCCATACTCTTGCTGATAAAGTTGGGGCCACTCAAATGCCTCATGTCCACAGGAATGGAGCACAGTGGTGAGTGGAGCCACGGGAGTTCGACTGAGGAAGTCAATGAAACAATTTGAGATCCATGTCTTATACTTGATGTTGATATGGAACTACTGTAGGTAGGCGGACCACTTATGATGGATGTCATCCTATAATTTCCCCTATG
Organism: Picea sitchensis; assembly: GCA_010110895.2. NCBI lineage: Eukaryota > Viridiplantae > Streptophyta > Pinopsida > Pinales > Pinaceae > Picea > Picea sitchensis. Next base: position 9,608 of record SNQJ01S0010202.1, on the reverse strand, counting down.
TTTGTATGAACTGCAGAGGCTTATGATCAGTGTGGATGATTGTCTCCTTTCCCATAATGTAATATTTCCATTGACGACAGGCTTGTACAATGGAATACATTTCCTTGTCATAGGTGGGGTATTTATGGACAATATCTGAGAGTGTATCACTATGGTATGCCATCAGATGACCGTGCTGAGTGAGAATTACGCCTACAACATAGTCATATGCATCAGTCTCAATCTCAAACGGTTGTTGCAGATCAAGAAATGAGAGTACTGGAGCTAAGCACAAGAGATTCTTCATATCATCGAATGCTCATTGTTGTTCCTTTCCCAACATGAAATTTTCCCTACCAACTCCCTTGGTCACCTGGTTGAGGGCCCATGTAATATGGAAGAATCCCAATACAAATCATTGATAGAATTTAGCTAGTCCCAAGAAGCTTTGAAGCTCGATTAGTGTGGTCGAGGCTAGCCAGTCAGAGATGACTTAGATATTATCTGGATCATCATGTACCCCATGCTCATCAACAATGTAGCCCAAGTATTGGACCCTGTTCATGCCAAAAGAGATTTTTTCCAAGTTGGCATATAGCTTGTGTTGCTGCAAAGTGCTCAAAACCTATTGAATATACTGCATGTGCTCCTCCCAAGTTCTGTTGAATATGAGGATGTCATCCAAATATACCACCAAAAAAGTTTTGGTGAAGGGTCTCAATACATCATCCATCAACCTCATGAAAGTAGCTGGTGCATTTGTTAAGCCAAAGGGAATGACCATCCATTCAAAGACACCTTCTTTAGATTTGAAGGTTGTCTTCCATACATCAGTGGGTTCGATGGGAACTTGGTGGTAGCTAGACTTTAGGTCAATATTGTTGAAGAAAATTTCCCCCTTGAGTTGGTCAAGAAGTTCATCAATCCTGGGAATTGGGTACCGGTTCCTGAATGTGATTTTGATTAAGGCTATGTAATCAATGCAGATTCACCAAGTACCGTCCTTCTTATTCACTGGTACAATTGGGCTTCGAAAAGGGGAGGATTTGGGTCTGATGTGCCCCTTTTGAAGAATATCTTGGATCTTACACTTGATTTCGTCATTTTCCATCAGCGAGAGACGATAGACTGGTCCATTAGGTAGAGGTGCACCGGGGGTCCGATCAATTGGATGCTTGACTTGGCAGTGCATTGGTACCCTGGTGGGTGAGGAGAAGATGTCTCAGTATTCTTCCATGATCACGTCCACTTGCTTATGCTGCAAAGAGAGGCTATGTGTAGAGGCCACAGATGTGGCGACGACCTTCTGCTTACTGTGAGCATGGATCACAAAGAAGACAAACTTCTTGGTCTGTGAAATGACCTTACTGCATTGCTTAGCAGAGATTAAAGAAATATCGGTAGGAGGCACTACCTATGGTATCATGTACAATTGTCTACCCAAAGTAATAATAACATTGTGGGGTCTAGAATTATACACAACATGATGCTTCCAAAAATATGGTTGTCCTAAGAGAACATCACAAACTTCAAGGGGAGAAATATCACACAATACCTCATCTTTGAAAGGCTTGATGTCGTAGGGAAGACGACACTATTGGTTGACACAGAGATCTCTTCCTTGGTGAAGAAAACCTATGGTGCAGGGCTGTGGGTGCGGTGTCATTGGCAGGTCCAGCTGCTTGATGACCTCTGCAGAAATCAGGTTCTTCTGACTGCCACTATGGACAATAAAATGAAGCAGAGCACCCTTTACCCACATATGTGAGTAAAAGAGGTGTTCCCCTTCCTCTGGTTCTTCTGGTTTTCTTGGCCAGACTTTGGTGGTAACAACAGTGGCACTAGGTTCAACATAGATAATATGCTTCCCTCCTTAGGGATTTTATTCAGAATCATAATCAACCTTTGACTCGGAAGCCTTTAACTCGGCCATGAGTGTCTTCTTGGAGCGACATTCTTTAGTGTTGTGCCAAGGGATTTTATGGTACTCACATCATTTTCCCATGTCCTTATTCATATTCTCATTGCCCTTCGTGTGTTGTGTCTTGGATTGGTTTTCCTGAGAGTCGCCATCTCAGCTTGGTCCCTTGTTGTGTGGGTTGGAGCCACCTTTTCCCTACTTCGGCTATGAGGAGTTTGCAGATCCAAACTCTCGCCTCTTCTGCTTAAATTTCTTCTCGATCTTGACAATGTATCTATAAATCGTTCCCAATGAGGCGATGTCCAAAACATCCATTTATGTTTGAATGTGTCCATGCAAACAATCATGGTATTTGAGCATCATATGTCACTCAGAGTCTTTGATACCCAATTTGGTACGCAGGGTATGGAAAATATTGGTGAAATTTGGTACTGTCTGGTCCCTTTCTTGACGTAGGGTGGTCCATCTGGTGTACCAGTCCTCATAGCATCCAACATGGTAGTATTGTTCTTTAATGGAATCCCGGAAGGAATCCCATGTAGGGGTCACAAAACATATTGCAGATTCCTCTATGTCCCTTTGCTCAGAGTAAGTATACCGCTAGTCCTTAACATGGGGGACGACCTTGAGGAGTGAAAAAATAATCTTTTCCCTATTGGAAAAATTGTGGACTAGAAAATACCCTTTGAGCAGATTCAACCATTTATCTACAACATCCGCATCTATTAGTCCTTCAAATAATGGAATACCAAATTTTACATGTATCTTTGGGGGTTGCATGGCCGCTTGATGAAGATGTTTCTCCTATGGGCAACCGTCGAAGGATCCGCACAAAGTTGTCCATCATTTCATTCCTTTGTTTTGTGAGGGCTTCCTTGAGAAACATTTTAATAGGATATCCTACTCCATCATCTTTCTTTTCATCCCCCATGGGTTGTTGTCGATCTCAGTGTGACCGATCTTGCAATGACTCGATTGGTTCGAGTCCCAACTTCTTGTACCCAGATCTTGTCGGGGACATGCATGAAAAAAAAAAAATGAAAAGCATACCGCTCTGATACCACTGATATAGATTTAGGAGCGGAACGAACTAATTAAAAAACTGAATGCAATAAACACAAAGATATGAATAATAACACAAATATCCAGTGAACAATATATTTTGTTGAATAAATGAAATAGGCTGGAATGGTAAAACTGCAAAATTGAAACACTTGCTCGAATGGTGGTATCTATCTCTGAGAAGAGATGTGGCTGCTACGCACATTCGTCTGAGTAGAATGATTACAATGAGGCTCCATAGGCCTTTTTTATATTACTCATGAATGAAAAAACCCTAGACATCCAAAAACCTAACCTTAGGAGGTGAAATGCCAAAATTCATGTGGTCCCCTATGGGTAAGTTGGTACCTCAACTTCCCGGGGTCAAAAAATTTTCATATGACCTTTGTTTTAGGTGCGTGATAGCCCATTGGAAAGGTCTTTCAAAGAGCTACACATTACATCGTCAAAATCTGACTTTGTCCATAGTTTGATTGTGGCGAGCCAAAAAAATATTGTTTAGGGCTCCAAAATGGCCCTGGAAGTACAACAAGATGTGCTAACATGAAAAAATACAAAATAAGCTAGTTGGATTAGGTGATAGGCCACCAGTATCCATTTGGAATATATGTAGGGATTCAGACAACCCCAAAAGTGTAGAACCCACAATTACAAAGAAGTACAGAAGAACGTGTTGAACTAAAAAAGGACAAGAGGAGCCAGTTGGAATAGGTGGGTGGCCACCAATATTCACTTGGATCACTTGCGTAAAAGTAGAGACAAATAATTTATAGAAATATTCATCATTTCCATATCTACTTGGAGATATTCCCTGACGTTTGTGATCCTTGAACCTAAAGACACTGAGCTATTTACCAACTCCCAAGTTTCAAGAATCACAAAGATTCTTTTCTAGATGTTGTCACCAATATATTTCTTGATGGCGGATAATATAATTGACGTTCCCTTCAATATCGAGATTGACTCTGGCCTATATTCTAGAGTCTCCAGTGGTTGTATAGTGCTTATGGGACTGGTGAACAAAAGTGGAAGCATCAAGGAATTTTCTAATTCTCTTAATCTTTCCTTCAAAATTGCATTTTCATTTTCTATATCTCCAATTGAAAATTTCAAGGCTTCCCTCGTGGCCTCATGGAATTCCATGACTTTAGAGGGAGGAACTCCATGAAAATCAAGTTCTGAATTCCATTTTTCTTGAATTTTATTATTCTTTGAATTTTCCTTTTCAATGACTAATTCTCTTGAGTTTCTATTGAATACAACACGATGCAAGGTAATGGAGTCTTCTTCAAATATAATTGGATCTTAGGTGGCCAATTCTCTTGAAACTTTTCTTCTCTTGAGTAGTCTATGTCCTTCACCTACAACTTCTATCTCTTCAACATTCATGTCAAGTTCCATATCTTCTGCACCAATTTAATTTTCAGGTGTCTTTATCTTCCCCCTCTTTTTTTGTATCTGTTTTTCTTTTACTGGCAATTGGGAGTGTGTGACTAATCAAGATTTCCCTTATGAGGGTTTTGGTCTCCTCCATCATCAAAGTTATCAATTGAAGACTTCTTTTGTTCTTGGATTGGATTTTGTGGTTTTCCTTTAGTTGAGCCACGTTTTTGGGAAATGTTAGGGGACCATGAACTTCTTTCATTTGTAATTTGTCCTTGTTGTCTATGATGGTCATTTCCTCTCTTCAGTGAGCAATATAGAACTCAATTGGCATGTGTTTTGTATTACATCCATCACACAACTGCTAATGTGGGTGCGCAAAACTGATGTGTGCGCACGAATGATCTGTGAGTGCGTGCAACCTACTCAAAACTTTGGGTTCCAACACAAGGCATAGGAGACATAGGAGAGGATTTGGAGCCTGCCTTGATAGCTATGGAAGCTAAAAGTGTAATTCAATCCTCAAAAAAAATATTTTATGGTAAATTGTAGGGTTAATTATGGGGTTTATTAAAGTACGGGTTTGTGAAAATAAAAAATGTGATTTGTAATGACCTTCCAATTGTGAAATATGATGTATGGGATTGTCACGAGGGGTATAATTCATATGGGTAGAAATGAGTGAATTATTGTAGCAACCAGTATGTTAAATAGTACCTTGAATAACTCATGAAGTAGATCAAACTATGATATTGTTCTCTACTATAGACATATTAGACATATGGTTAAGAAATTTCTATTATATTGGGTTAATATTCATAATTGATGTTTCCATTGTTTTGAATGAGAGTAAACATACCCAATAATTGATATTTCCCTCTCAATGTGTAATGTACCCAAGGTTAATAGATGAATATTATCATAATATTATCTCATTGATATGGTTGCAGGTTGATAAGGGGAAGAAACCAATGGTAAAGGGAAAAAAAACATCATAGGTTGATAGTACAAGTCCATGACATGAATGGTCCACCACCTTGCGCATTGGTCCTCGATTTCCCCAAACAATACATTTGTTCAACATCCATATTCAATGTTGAAGTGGAAGCAACCACTATTTAATGTCATGGAAGGTTTAATACATATTTATTGTTTCTTGTTGTTGGGTTTATCCCTCATACATAGGGCACATCATCATCAATGATGACATGCGTCATGACATTGACCCTTATATTTCAATAAATCATGATTTGGAGAAGTGCACAAAACTTTATTTACACGCTCAAGCTTGATATTCTTGAAAGCAAAGAGGAATGCTATAAATTACTCATAAAAATGGATCAATATACATTGAGCAAATAAACATGATGAACATACTACTTTCTTGATTTGTATATTCAACATTTATTTTCTAGTTCTAAAAAATTGACATTTTTTTATTTGTTGCACTGAATTTTGGACTATGTCATACTATCAATCAATAAGTTGGTTCTAGTAATAGTCCTCCCTTTCCACTAGATATACCATCAACCATTCCCTCTAGATCAAAAAACAATATGGTAGCACTAAGAGTCACACTTAGACTGTTGTAAGTGTAAGCCTAGTACCCATATAAATATAAATGGATTGAATGGTTTGAGTAGGTGGATCAACAAGACTAGGAAAGAAAGGGAGAGGGAAACAAACTGTCAGCAGAAGCATTCCATTGGGAAAGGAGTCACAACATCCTACAAATCAAAGGCAATGAAAATGTATATCAGAAAAAAAGGGATATATAATGATGAGTAGAAGCATGGTGAATATGACAAAAGGAAGAACATCCATTGTACATAGATCCTTTCTGCAGGCAGATCCAGATTTCTTAAACAATAAACAATGATTTAATGGGCAGGCTACAATAGATCCTTTGTTGTTCATGAATCCATCAATCAATGGAAGTTATGATCCTCAAAACCTGCAATATGTTCAAGCAAGAAGATAACAAATAAGTGGGAAAACAAATAATACAATCTGATAAAAACTCTCATGAATCTTTAATGGCAGAAAATGTCATTACAAGTAGGCCCTCATGCTTACAAATGAGCAACTTAAACTACTCCTCCAACTCTCTCCTCTCTTGGATCATGAATCCAACCCTTTCCTTCTAAAAATACCTTTCATTTATAGTCAATGATATATATATACCCTAAGGAGGTTGAAACCAAGGAGATACATATGATCCTCCTTCATTTAGGAGTCTTGTTACAAAATATTCCAACAAAAACTTAACAAAATCCCATTTTCCAAGATCTTTCCTATTGTGATAAATGCCTCTTGAAACATGTCATCCTAATTGATTTGGAGATGGAACACATGTCCCTCATATCAAAATAACTCCTAGGAGACCATTCATACCTTCCTTCATAGCTGACAACCTTCCCATAGCTCGAATTTGTCAAATTGTTAGAGTTCACAACTCCTGTGACAACATGCGCTGCGAACTTTCCTGTAGGTGATGATTTTATCTTTTCTCCAAATATACGAACTGGGTCAGGATGATTTTTTGTCAACAAGTCCAAAACACGATGTTTTACCTCCACACCAAATTTCAGAGGAACCTAGATTGGAAATCAAAAGTTACTAGCAAAACATTCCTCTGTTGTGTGTTAATTGTTTACAAACTGTCAAAAATACCAGTTCGCAGTGTTGACATTGCAAACTCTTCTGTAGCAGCCCGTTTCACCTAAAAATGCCTTAAAGTATTCCAAAAACCATCTCCAGTTCCACCAACTATTGTAACAACTCATGATCTTGGTATATGACTAGAAGAGAACATCTGAGGATCTAAATATGGTTTATAAGGATAACCATCCTCAAATCTTAAAAAATGCATAAACATGAAACTTGTCAAAAAATGATATTGTTTAAGGAAGTTTAACTTCTTCATTTTGTAACTCTGAACCTCCTTCTTTGTGAGTCTTCCTTCGTTGTTGATTGTCCATAAATACTGTATGAAGAAAACCTTACTGCAATATTTAATTATTGTTAGATGTGAAACAGGGGATACAAAGGATTAGGGTTTTGATGACAAGACTTTTCCATTAGGCTAATTTGTGTAGAACTTATGTACACCTCAACTCATTACACATCCACTAGTAAAACAAGGTATTCTTAAAATAGAAAGGCTAAGGAAATACTACTGAGAATTATAATGAAGGGAGACAAAGGCAGGTCTTTGCAAAATAGGTTTTTTATCAACATCAAAATTTGTTCACTGCATCACTACACTTGCAAATTTCAAGTTGGCTCCCAAAGATGATCAATTGCACACTACAGACTAGATAAGAGTGTAATAACTTGTTAAGCTTGCAGCTTTAGAAATATGCATAAGACGGGTTTTTAAAAAAGTGTTGGAACAGAGGGTTCGCAACGTTGGATTTGCAACACAGAGTTCACATCGCCAAGAGGAAAGCCAGCCAAAACCCCTTTCTTGACCCTCAAATAGGATGAAAAATCTCATAGAGCACCTGGGGAACCTAGGCTTAATGTTGATGTCTTTGAATTTTCACATGGATGTTTGCAAGTTGTCCAACCTCTAAACCTTCCTCTTTTTCAGCCAGTTCGCAGTGCACTGGTGTTTTAATTTTATCTTTCAAATGAAAAACTGGGTTGGGATGAATTTTTGTCAATAAGTCAATGCCAATATCATGCTCCTCCACAAAAAAATTTAGAAAAAACCCACATCATCGTTCAAAAGTTATGATCAAATATTTAGAATACTCTACTTCAGGAAATGAGTTTGCAGCGCCTGTCACCAGTTCGCAACGCCTAATTCAAACAAGATTTGCATGCTTCAAGGAGACTGTTAGGATGTCCAAAGTCCTGATCCCTAAAAAATTGTTAAAAATAGGCTCTAAAAACAATGAAATCCTTTAGCATGACAAAAAGGTAATGATGACAATGAATGAATGGAGCACTTGAGTATGTTGCAAACTCTCCTAGTGAATTGGCAGAACATACAATTGTCTTTAACTTAAAATTTAAACAGATGGACGATGAAAAAGAGAACCTTTTATACAAATGAGAGGTGACATGTCATGGTAATGATGTAAGGATCAAAGGTGTGAGTCAAAAACAAAACCTAAAGTGGTTCTTTTTTACCCCTACAATTTTATGTGCTAACACAATCCCTAACCTCCATCTCACGACACTGCACCTACAAACAACCTTGGTCCTCCATTGGAAGACATGACCAAAAAAAACCTCCAAACTCTATCTCAACACTTGTCCACTAGACAAGAGCCCAGTCATGGTACTGCTTTCTCTTCTTCTCTAGTTACTATTATTGGTAGCATAATGTAAATTCCCATATACTTAAATTTGGATAGTCATGGAGTCCACCTTGAAGGAAAGACAACTTCTTGGTAGAAATAAATTTTATGCTGACTTGTATGATAAGACATATAATATTTTTGCACCCACTATAAGTAGATCCTATAATTCTCAAGTAAAAAAAAATTGAGATCAGAGCTGAGGCAGTACATGGTGCAATTATATGGATAAATATTGATGAATAAAATTTGGATGTTATTGTTGGAAAACATATGTGGGAGGTATGAGACACATTAGGAACAAATTTAGTAGATAAAACTTTCTATGATCAACCTTCCTTGATACTAGAAGAATAATGGGTAAGTATAAGAGCTAACGCAAGGGAAAAAAGAGTCAACAAATAAGGGAAAACACCAAAAAATACTAGGTAATTCAATCCCATTTTTTTTTAATTATGTAAAAATATTGATTGATATATAATTCTTATAAACACATACATGAACATTTTGACATGTTTAAGTATACTGAAAATTCCACCAAGGCAAAAAATAGATAAATTTGGTTGTCATCGACTTGTTGCGGGAGGGTACATCAAGGTTAAAACTTGACATGTAAATCAACCTCAAATAAAGTCATTTGTGAAATGATAATATCATATTTGACTCCATCTCCATATTGACAATAGTTTTTGTATGTTTTCCAATGTTAAAAACCAATTTTTTTTAGAATATAATAGAGAACTAAATAAAGACGATTTGTGAGTCGTTGCTAAAAAGGACTACAATGCCATGGTTGAATCAAAACATGGCGGGTTTGAGAAATCAAGTATTAAATATGATGTCAAGGTACATTTTTTGAGGTTTAGTTAAATTTATAAGATATATTATTGATGCCAACCTTGTTATTGTGAATACCATATACATGTGAATACCATATACATTTGTTATTGTAG
>SNQJ01S0010201.1:189970-200744 GCA_010110895.2 Picea sitchensis | reverse complement strand
ACTTCTAGAAGATTCCTCCTCTAGAATGTTCTTAGGTGATGGTAGCACTATATAAAGGGGTTCAAGCAATGTAATGGGACATGAAGAAAAGTATCTTATTGTGAGTTGTATCTCAATAGGAGGATGCCCCCTCGAAGAGGCAAGTGAACCAGAGATGATCTCTTCCATAATAGGATCCATTGTATGGTGTTGTCCTACCCTAAGGGTTTGATAGTAGTAAAATAGATGTTTTATATTTTTCTTCTATATCTATTTTGGTGCTTTTTTATTCAGGTCTTTGGAACTTAACAAGAGAAAAAACAAATCTAAAAAAAGAGAAAAAACTTCTTCCCTTCTTTGGCCAAGGAAAGTGATTTGATACCACTTGTTAAGAACCTGAATAGATCTAGAGACAAATCTCAAAATAAACCCACAATATCAACAAGAATAATCCAAACCATTCACCACATATTGAACACGAGAACTAGAGAAAACCCTTGAGGTAGGGTAACACAATATATTAGTCCTTAAGGAAGGATAGCACTCCTCAAGCAATGTTTGATACATTCACAATATTATTCACTATGTTTCATTAAATTACTTACACTTATTTATATAGCTCTCTCTATCCCCTAGGAACCTTCTAGAGAGCCTTCTCACATTTATTACATCTAACAGCCATAGTGGGCCTTGTTAATAGAGTGGACCTATTCCACCTTACATTGAATGGCCACATTCTCATATATTAAATGAATTCCATTAATAATACATAACCACATTCCCATTGGGTACCTCCCTAAGTACCCCATAGTATATCCCTAGGTATACTACATTCCATCCCCCTTCACATGTTTCGTCCTCAAAACACGAGAAGAAACCATAGAATATGATCAACTAATAAATTTATCTAACTGGTACCAAGTACGACCATCCATCCATCCCAATGGAAGTCGAACATGATGTCCATTTGTTGCCTTGCCACCCTGATCTTGCTTTACATCATGTCGGGGTTTCCATGGGACTTTTTTTGTAGTTTAAGCTCTTATCGTAGTGTCGATAGTACTCCATGCACCTCTTGATCGGTTTCATGTATGGTGCCCTATTGGTGCATAATTGTGTTGATGCACATGCCCTTGCCTTGATGAATGTTGTTTCTCTATATGATGTGGATGGTGATATACAACAATTGTAGGAATATTTTATTTTTTCTTCAAATATGAAACACTTTGTGCCTTTGATTCAATGACCTCCTTAGCTTCTTGATTATGTCCTTCATGTGGTTTTTCTTCATCTCCTTCTGTAGATTCTACCTCTGATTCAATTTCAAACTCTGCAATAACATATTTTTTGGCCTCCATGGGACCATGTTTCTTACTAAGAGACACATCATGCAATATGATTTTCTTTTTCTTATACCAAAGCTTTAAAAACTTCTTTTGAACATTAATATTAATTGTACCAACTGAGTCCATCCAATGATATCCCAAAATAATATCCACATCACCCATATCTATAGCATGAAAATATGAATGCAACACATATTTATCCATAGTGATATTAAAATCTTTAAAATTTTGAACATGTTTATCAACAACCTATGTGTTCTGAATATTCTTTGTAGGAGCTTGCAATCTATTAACCAACTGAACATTGATAAAATTTTGTTGGCAACTAGGGTTAATAGAAACAATGACATTTTCTGTATGAATACAACCATGAACCTGTAATATAGATTTGTCACATGAAAATAAACCCTTGGTGTTCTCTGTATCCTTATTTTTTTCATGAGACCACCTATCTAACAATATTTTTTCAAATTCTCCACTGGAGAGTGTCATCATCTCCTTGTAATCAAGCGAGTTCCACCAAATGACAGCCTCACCTTGTAATTTGTGAGCTACCCAATGGAACCAATTCTCTTCTCATGCTGATTTTTTTTCTTTAATGAATGCTTCAATACTAGGGCCATCACATTTCCATGTAAAATAAATATTTCTAGGAAAACCCCCAAAAATAGAACAAGGGTTTTAAAAATAAATCACTACAAAAAATCGCGGTTTTTTTCTAAAAAACCCTGAAAAAATGTTGAACTTAAAATGCTCATAACTTTACTTCTCATACTCCATTTCAGCCTATTTGTTTTTTTGAAAATGGTTATTTTCCGAGAGGAATTCAAATATCCAATTTTTTTTATCAAAGTCTACACAGAAAGTTTCAAATCTGAACCTGAAGTGCGTCGCCTTCTTTTTTCCCTAGAAAAAAAAATCTGCAAAAAGAGAAAAAACATTTTCCCTTCTTTGGCCAAGGAAAGTGATATGATACCACTTGTGATGCAGGAGAATCGTCAGCAAAGCACACGTGGAGAGATAGCTCGACACCTTAGCATGCCTTTTGAATTATTTTTGAATTTTAAAAGCTAATGTATCATGTAAACCTTTTGAATGGACTGTGAATTAAAGATATCTTTAATATTCAAAGGCTGAACGATCGCGTGAGATTGGGAGAGATCAGACTTTCCTTTAATGTAGTTGGTTTTGACACAGATCTGGAGCTTTCTCTCTTATTTGTTTGTCTCATACTTTTAATGTAACAGGGCTTAATTAGTTGTTAGCTTTTATTTCGATAAGATGGGTAATCGGAGGGAACCCTATGAGCCCTATGGTATAAGTAGAGGTGTTGTATTCCCAAATGGGGCTTCTGAATATGATGGTAGCTGAAAATTAGCTGAGTATTGTTGTTGTTGAAATTTAGTTAGAAGCTAAACAACATTACTATCTCCTAACAAAAAAGACCCACACTGAAAACTATCTCCACGCTGACTCCCACCACCACCCAAACCAAAAACTAGGTGTCCTAAAAACTTTAGCCACAAGAGCCATAAGGATGTTAGATGAGACACACCTAAAACAAGAAAAAAATCACCTCTCAGTTGTCTTCAAAAACATAGGTTATAAACGTAAAGACATTACGAACACAATAAATAAAGCCCTAGAAAAAACCAACAAAAACCCTAAACCCCTAGAAGACCAAAACCCCAATAGAAAGGCCTACCTACCTTACATCCAAGGAGTTATTGACAAGATTTTGAATATCCTTAGCAAGAAAGAGATCAAGACCTCCTTCAAACCACATGAAACCATCAAACAAAATATGAGATTCGTTAAAGACAAACCTGACCCTCACAAAGGCAAAGGTATTTACAAAATAGAATGCTACATCGGTGAAACTGGTCACTCCTTCCATATTAGGATCAAAGAACATGGATCTAACATAAATAATGAACGCATTCGCACCTCCGCCTTAGTAGATCACTCCCTCAAAACAAAACACCACATTCGCGTAGAAGACACCAAATCTCTGGCCAAAGAATAACACCTCTTTAAACGACGAATCAGAGAAGCAATCGAAATCTGTAAGCACCCAAGCAACCTAAACAGAGACAATGACCTAGACTTAAGTGAAAATTGGTTCCCCTTGATTCATAAAAATAAGAGCAAAAACATACAATTAACTCTACCCAAATAACATTTTTTGTATTAATTAATTAATAAAATCAAACAAACTCTAAACCTAATAACATTAATCAGAACCCAATACAACTACATCTATTAATAAATAATAACTTAATATCTCCTAACTTACATAACCACTAAACAATTCTTCACTTTAAACAATATTAAAACTATATTTTAGGGTTTCTGAATAAAACAAAAAACTAATAAATAAAATAATTCAACACTTAATAAACCTATTAAATACTAATAACATCATTTAATAACACTTAAAAATGGTTAATGTATCAATCAATAAACTTCAACCATTATATTAATTAGATTAGGGTTTTTCTCATAAAAAATTTTACATTTAAATCTACCTTGAACCTATTTAATCACTATAAAACCTACTAAAAATACACATTCTAATTAATAATTACAAAATAAATTAAAAAACAAAAATCTAAATAAAATTAAAATATTTTAATTAAGAATTCAATTTTTTTTTTGAAGAAATCTTTTATAAAACCCTAAATTTAACTAAACCAAATAAACCTAAAATATCCACTAATAAGACTCTAGCCGACACAAGAATTTTCCCGCCAAACTTAGTTATTTAAAACCTTATCTTCTCACGAGTAAACCCATGCTTCTTGTCATGATGATGGATCCTGATATGGATCCGAAACGTCGACATTAAATGGATAATATTGTGGTTTTTCCGATTTCACCTGAAAATACTCCTCACCACAAAAATCTCATCAATTAGTCAGAAGTTGTTGAATGTTGATATAGCTCATGTAGATTTGAATGAATATAACAGAGAGGTATTGACCCAAATGTGTGGTGTTGTTGTTTCTTGGATGAATAGTAGGCTTTCTATTTACATTATGTCCTATGTTACTTTGTATTCTCATGCATGTATGAGTTTCATTGTTTAATGCGTGGATTCATGGTGAACTGTATGAATCTGTAAAACATTAGATAAGCTTCACTAGTTTCTCTTCGACGAGCTTACGCAAGGAGTGTGTGTTGTCCACAAGGAGTGCGTTGACGGAGTCTGGTTCGACTCGGAATTCAAAAGAGGTAACTTGGAGCTTATATGCAGAGTGTGCATTTCGTCCACAAGACATGCGTCGACAGAAAATTTGACTCAGAAGCTCAGGAGGAGTAGCTCGAGAGGTTGCTCGCAGAAGTATGTGTGCAGATATTTTGCAAGGCATGCATAGATCTAAAATCCGACTAAGTGTCAAAGAAAACCCTCTAAAGAGTTAAAGGTTTGGAGGAAAGACAAGTTCCAAAAAGTTAGTGGGATAAATCTTCAAAAGGGAGGATCCCTTTAAGGTTTTTCAAATTAACGATCAAGATCCCTTCAGGAGGAAGCGGGATTGTCCCAAACTGTCAGATCTAGGATATTTGTGTGGTGGTTAGCCGTGAGTTCCTTCAGAAGTTTTTAATTCAGAGGATTTGGAGTGTAGAAGGGTGAAAATCATCGAAGTCTGAAGCTGCGAAGGGATCCTAGTCGATGGCTAGAAGATGGATATGTGGCGACAGATAAGCAAGGTTCGGGAAGGAAGAACTTTAGAGAATTTTCACCCAGCAGATAACAATTTTCACAAAGTCGCGAAGTGGAAAATTAAATCTTAGTTGTTGGTTGCAGCGAGGATACATGGCAGAGATCCACAAACTTTGGTGGAAAAGTAATTTGGGGAAAAGGTAGGTAGGCACGTACAAAAATGTCGAAGCCCGAAGTTACAAAGAGCCCAAGAGATTAAGCCCTGGATCATAGCTTGAGGTCACATGTGGAGAAGGGCTAGCGGAAAGGAGCTAGCGCCCGGAATTTTAAAATTTCAAAAGCGCTAAGGAAATGGGTCTGTGGGTACCATACGACCTGCGCCTGAGGGGATAAAAGGGCCTGTGTTAATTCAATTTGGGGCCAGCAAGGTCTCGAGGAGATAATCCATCTCAAGTGCTTAAATTTCCTTGACTGGAAAGTCAAGCAACCCCGAGGAGAGAAGGGGGGGTTTGCATCAAGTGGTATCAAAGCCTAAAGAGCTCAAATTGTACTCTGTGTGAGTGGAGAAAAGGTTAACACAATGCCACATAGAAGACGTGCAGAGCCACATGTAGAAAATCGAGTTGTAGAAATAGAACTGAGAGAAATTTGCACAAGGTTGGATGTGATGAAGACATCACAAAGGAGAGCACCTGATGTTGGAGACATTAGTGATGAAGAAAGCAAAGAAATAGAAATTGAAGAAGTTGCAGGGGAACATGTTATCGAGAAATGCTTGTTGAAAGCTATTTTCAAATTGGAAGCTAGAGAAAAGATAGGCATCCCGATGTATAAAGGAAATTTGGATGTTGACGAATTGTTGGATTGGATAAGATCCATGGATAAGTATTTCGACTATGAATACATCGATGAGGAGAATAAGGTGAGGCATGTTGTCACCAAGTTAAAAAAACATGCAACATTGTGGTTGGATGAACTACATGCTGACAGATGAAGAAAAGGTAAGAAAAAGATCAAGAATTGGGATAGAATGGTAGCCAAGATGAAGGCTAAGTTCATACCTAATAACTATCATATAAATTTGTTCAAGAAGTTGCAGAACTTGAGGCGGAAGGGGTTAACAAAGAAAGAGTACATAGAGGAGTTTTACAAGCTGAACATTAGGACTGGAAAGAGGGAGAAAGATGATGATAAAGTTTCCAGGTATATAAATGGCTTGAGATATGAGATCTAGGATGAAATCAGCATGATGACAGTGAGGATAGTAGAGGAGGCTTATCAGATTGCACTGAAGGAAGAAGAGAAGTTGGCTAGAAAATAGAGCCAACGAAGCAGAGGAAGATGTCCCAACAGAGGTAAGGGAATTGTCCAGGACAAGGCACAGAAACCCAAGGGGGAGACTGAAAAAACACATATTCACTCAGAAAGAGGAGGAAGTTCCTGAGGGAGACATAGTGGTGGAAGAAATTATTTTCCTCAAGGAAGAGGAAGAGGCAGAGGAGGAGAGGTAAGGTTTTATACCTGTGGAAAGATAGGAAACATGTCTTGGAAATGTCCCGAGAAAAAGAAAGAAGGAGTTGAAGCTCACATTTCGGAAGCACAGAAGATGAATGTTGAAGCAGAAGGTGTAGAAGATGGAAAATCCATGATGTTGAAGAAGGTTCTCTTGAAACCAGAGCCAAAGGTTGAAAAGCTAGTGTAGAGGAATAGTTTATTCAGGACCGCTTGCAAGACTAAAGATAGGGTATGCAAAGTGATAATTGACAGTGGGAGCACTGGTAATTTAGTATCCACGGAGATGGTGGAGAAATTGGAGCTAGAGGAAACTGCACATACGAAGCCATATAAAGTTTCATGGTTGTAGAAAGGACACCAGGTAACTAAACAATGCCTCGTTGAATTTAAAATAGGAGGATATAGAGATGAGATTCTGTGTGATGTGATTCCCATGTATGTATGTCATGTTTTGTTGGGGATACCATGGAAGTTTGATATGAATGTCATTCATGATGGGAGAAAAAATACTTAAATGTTGGAGAAGAATGGTAGGAAACACATGTTGTTGCCAATAGAGGAGAAGAAAGTAAAGGAAGAAGCCAGCACATGTATACTTCTCATGATTGGGAAGGAACTCCTGAGTGAAGTTAAGAAGGAAGAGGAGATGCAATTTGTTGTGGTCAGGAAACCTAGAGTTGTCCTTACAAGTACTTCTATGGATGATTTGTCTGAGGAAGTTTAGGAGCTGTTAGAGAATTTTGTTGACATAGTAGTGGATGAGTTACCTAATTCATTTCCACCCATCAGGAGTATCTTCCATCACATTGATCTAATAACAGGAGCAAGTCTATCGAACAAAGCAACATACAAATTGACACCTGAAGAGAATGAGGAGGTAAAGAGACAAGTCCATGATTTATTAGACAAGGGTTTGGTCATAGAAATCTTGAGTCCGTGCACAATACCAACTGTATTGAGTCCGAAGAAGGATGGAGGATGGAGAATATGCACAGACTCAAGAGCCATAAACAAGATCACCATTAGGTACAGATTTCATTTTCCAAGGATGGATGACTTAATGGATTGTTTAAGTGGAGCATTTTTGTTTTCAAATATAGATTTGAAAAGTGGATATCACCAGATAAGGATGAGAGAAGGTGATGAGTGGAAAACAACCTTCAAGACAAATGAAGGGTTGTATGAGTGGCTTGTTATGCCATTTGGCTTGGCAAATGCCCCAAGTACTTTTATGAGATTGATGAATGAGGTATTGAAAAATTTCATTGGTAAGTTTGTGATTGTATATCTGGATGATATATTGGTCTTCAGTAAAACTAAATAAGAGCATTTGAGACACATGACATTAGTGATTAGAAGACTGCAGCAGGAGAAGTTGTTGATAAATCTAAAGAAGTCCTCTTTTATGAAGACATAACTCATTTATTTGGTTTTTTTGATCTCCTCAAATGAATTGAATATGGATCCAGAAAAGATGAGAGCAATCAAAGAATGGCCATCACCAAGAAGCATATTTGAGGTGAGAAGCTTCCATGGATTAGCAGGTTTCTATAGGAACTTCATTAGAAATTTCATTGGAATTTGTGCACCAATATTGGATACAGTGAAGAAGAGGCACAAGTATTTTAAGTGGATAGAAGAGGCCAAGGAAAGTTTCAAGATATTGAAGGAGAAGATAACAGAACAGCCAATTCTGGTCTTGCCAAATTTCAAGAAGACATTTCAAGTTAGGTGTGATGCTAGTGGAGTTGCAATTGGATCAGTATTGAGCCAAGATAATAGGCATGTTGCATATTTCAGTGAGAAGTTTAATGACACTAAGAAGAAGTACTCCACATATGATAAGGAATTTTATGCAATAATTCAAGCCTTGAAGAAATGGAGGCACTACCTGGTTCCAAAAGAATTTGTTTTGTATAGCGATTGTTGAAATATTGTAACTACAAAGAGTATTCTATTATATTGATGTATTATTCATTAGATCAATCCCCTTTTGCGGATTGATCATGTCGGGTATTGTAAATGACCAAATCCCCTTTTGCGGATTGGTCAAACCCTAATTGTAATAGGCAGAATGAGAAGTCGTCCTCCGAATTAATTAAAGGTGGTTATAACCACCCAGAATGAGAATTTGGCCCTGCCAGTGAAAATACACTTTCGTTCACACCTCACAGATTGTATAAATAAGAGAGGCTAGCACCTCATTTGAACACATGCTCACTTATTCATCAGAGCGCAAGTTTGGAACTGCAGTTGGAGAAGAAAGAAGAGAGAGAGAGGTGCATTTTTGGGAGAGGAATTTATGTATTGTTTGATTTATCTCTTTTCATTGTATTGGATATCTATATTAAGGAAGTTTTTGTTGGTTTTTCTCCCCCATGAGGATTTCCTAGGATAAATGATGTGCCTCTTGTGATTGTGTATTTCTCAGTGATCCTATCTATGCTATGGTTATCTAGTAATTTGAAAAGAAACCTAATAATAGCCTAAACCTTAACATGGTATCAGAGGTAAGTTGAAGAGAGCATCTTTCATAAGAAAAAGAGAAAAACGTCATTGTTGTCGTACATGCAAATTATGGATTTTTATTGAAGAAGAATTCCAACCCCAAAACCATATAAACAAGTGTTCCCTTCCTCAAGGATCACTTTGGCATCCTCGGCGCAACTTTTCAGTGGCTAGATCTCCCACAAAGTGAAACCATAGTTTTCACAAAGTACCAGAAAACCATAAGTACCAGAGTACCGGAAGTACTAGAGTAACAGAAGTACCAGAAAACTAGAAGCACCAGTTAAAAAATCTGCAAATCAAGTTTGGAGGGGTAGAAATTGGATTTTTTGAAATATAAACACACCAGGCTACTCGTGTCAGCCAAGTGCACCTCCTGGTAAGTTCAAAATTCAATTCTGAGCATTTTCATTTTTTGGATATTTTCCTAGCTCCAGGTAAAAGATGTCTGCAAGCACTAAGCTTGTTGACAATCTAGAAGGTGTGGAAAACTTATGTGCCTAGAAGTATAGTATTGGACTCATTCTTGAAGATAATGACCTAGCAAGATTCATCAAACAAGAAGTACCAGAACCATTCGATGTTGCAAATAAAGAAAAACACCAAAAGGACATAATTAGGGCCAAAAGAATCATTGCGGATTCTATCAAAGATCACTTGATTCCTCAAGTGTCTTCAAAGAAGACTCCAAAATAAATGTTTGAGACCCTAAACAGATTATATGAAGGAAATACCATAAACCGTAAGATGAATCTAAGAGCTCAACTCAAGAATACAAGGATGCAGAAAGGAGAATCGATCCAGGAATATTTCTCCATAATATCTCAATTCAAAGAACAACTAGAAGAAATTGGAGATACTATAGACGAAGACAAACTCGTAATGACGACCCTTAATGGTCTCACAAGACCATGGGATGCATTCATCCAAATTGTTTGTGCTAGGACGGAGAAACTAAAATTTGATAGTCTTTGGGAAGAATCTATTCAAGAAGAATGAAGAGTATCTAACCGAGAAACTTTACTATCAAGAGATGAAGATCAAGCCCTAGCTACTCATACTAAAGGAGGAAGAAAGAAGTCTTACTTCCAGAAAGAAACTCATAAAGAGTCTCACCCCCAAAACAAATTCATACATAAAGAATCTCAACCAAAGAGATTCCAAAAAAAAGGACAAAGAAAAGAAAGAGACTTCTCATCTTATCAATGATATCATTGTGACAAGATGGGACATATTGCAAGACATTGTCCAGCTAGACGAGAAGAATACAAGAGGAAAAACAAGAGGAATCATGCCCATGAAGTTGAATATGAAGAGCCACCCACGAAGATAATAAAAGAACGAATTGAAGACTATGTCTTAATCTAATCCCTCTCAGGATTAGTATCACCTAGAGAGGACACTTGGCTCATTGATAGTGGTGCTTCCAAGAACATGATAGGTCAAAGAGATGTTCTCTCTTTCCTTTTAGAAAATAAGTTTTCTCATAAAGTTACACTTGGAGATGATTATCAATACCCTATCAAGGGAGTAGGAGAATCAAACTACAAGTTGAATTCAGGGACTCCAATGAAGATGAAGGATGTACTCTATGTACCAGGTTTGACAAAGAAACTACTCTCCATATTGTTACACATCCAAATCACTCAACTGGATAAGTGTCTCACATACCTCTCGCTTGTCGCAAGTGTCACAACTTCTGTACAACTTGTCGCAAGTGTCACAAGTTGGTTATAAGGGTGTCGTAAATACTGTTGGATTA
>SNQJ01S0010201.1:179827-189960 GCA_010110895.2 Picea sitchensis | reverse complement strand
CTCTTCCTTCTCATGCATTAGGCTTAGATAGATTCGAAAGAAATTCAGTGTCCATGATAAGCACTTTTCTGTCTAGGGTTAAGGTCAAGCCTTAGAGGTCGATCTACTTGTCCGCAGGCAGATTTTCCTACAACACATATCATCTTTAAAAAGGAAAGGCTTCAGAATTGCCTTTATAGATGGAGAAGTTCTTATGTGGCCTAAAGGAAAAACCATGAAATAAGCAATCGTCATTGGAAAAGAAGAAGGTGGCTTGTACAAGCTAAAGGGTCACTCAGAAACAGCCATGACCCATGCCATTGAGAATCCATGTGAACTTTGGAATAGAAGATTGTCCCACATCAAATACAAGGCATTACCATATGTATGCAAGACAGTCACAGGTCTACCAGAACTCAAGGTTGACCATGAAGGTTTGTGCAATGGATGTGCACAAGGGAAGAACATCAAGAACCCTTTTCCGAAGAAAGACAGTAAAGAAGAAGGAGTCTTAGAACTCATTCACTCAGATGTGTGTGGCCCAATGCCATCATCCTCCATCAGTGGGTATGTATACTATGTATCTTTTATTCATGATTATTCTCATAAAAACTGGGTTTACCTTTTGAAATCAAAAGATGAAGTGTTCAGTAAATTCAAGGAATTCAAAGCCTTGATAGAGAGTCTTTCTGAAAGAAAGATCAAGATACTCAAGACAGATAATGGAGAAGAATACACCTCAAAATAATTTGTAATATTTTGTAAAGATGTCGAGATCAAGAGGGAGCTCACCACTCCCTACAATCCTCAACAAAATGGTGTAGCAGACAGAAAGAACAAAACTATAATGGAAGAAGTGAAGACCATGATTCATGATCAAGATCTTCCTATGTGCTTATGGGCAGAAGTAGCAAAAACAACAGTATATGTACAAAGACAATTGTCCCATAGTGAACTTGGGTTCAAGACCCCTAAAGAAATGTTCTTTGGAATGAATCCAGAAGTAATCCATCTCAAAATATTTGGTTGCCCAGTATTTGTACATATTCCAAAAGAGAAGAGAACCAAGTTGGACCCTTCAGGAAAGAAGGGAATATTTGTTGGATATTGTGAGGTCTCCAAGGCCTTCAGAGTTTATATACCAGGTCACCATCATATTGAGATCAGAAGGGATGTGACCTTTGATGAAGATGAAGCACTCAAGAAATCAAGAAGATGTCAGCTTAAAGAAGTATATGAAGAGGAACCTATAGCTCCTAGAGTTGCAGAACCAGTGAGAGAAGTCATAGCTTCCCCTGATGAGGAATTTATAGAAGATCATGACATAGTAGAATTTCAAGAACCTCCCCAGATGACGATCTCCCACAAGAGAAATCCATCTTGAGAAAGGGAACTTATTCAATATGGAGAGAAGTATGGTGTCCCTAAAGGAACCATGAGACAAGTGAAGAGACCTAAGCCATTCTCCAGTTATATGGCTTTGATGTGTGATCTCTTAGAGAAGGAGCCTACCTGCTTTGAATAAGCCATTTAGAAGAAAGAATGGGTAGATGCCATGGCAGAAGAATACCAATCCATCATAAAGAATGATGTATGGGAAATATTTCCTAGACCGAAGAGAAAGGATGTGGTATCTTCCAAATGGATTTTCAAAATAAAACATGCTGCTAACAGAAGTATTGAGAAGTACAAAGCAATGTTTGTCGCTCGTGGATTTTCTCAAAAGGAAGGCATTGACTATGAAGAGACATTTTCTCCTGTAGCCAGATACACTTTGATCAGAACCATCATAGCCCTTACAGCTAAGATGAAGTGGAAGTTACACCAGATGGACGTAAAGACAACTTTCCTAAATGGTGTCAATGAAGAAGAAGTTTATATAGAACAACCTCGAGGATTTGAAGTTGAAGACAGGAAGACTCATGTTTGCAAGTTGAAGAAGGCTTTGTATGGATTGAAGCAAGCTCCTAGAGCTTGGTATGGAAGGATAGACAGTTTTCTGACGAGCTTGGGATTTACCAAGAGTAAAGATAATTCTAACCTCTACTTCAAGGTTATGAATGATGAGCCAGTTATATTGATGTTGTATGTGGACGACTTATTCTTAACTAGAGAAGAAAATCTCATCACTGAATGTAAGAAGAAGCTCACTACAGAATCTGAGATGAAAGACCTTGGCCTAATGCATTATTTCTTAGGTCTTGAGGTATGGCAGAGCCCAAAGAGGATCTTCCTTAACCAAGGGAAGTATGTAGTTGAAATACTGAAGATATTTGATATGTTAGAGTGCAAGTCCATGAATACACCCATGGAAACAAAGATGAAGCTTTTGATCGAAACTTCGTCAGAATTGATTGATGCCATGATGTATAGACAGATCATTAGATCATTGATGTATATGATGAACACCAGACTAGATATTTGTTTTGTCATGAACACTTTGAGTCAGTTTCTGGTAGAACTCAGACATTTTCACCTAGTTGCTGCAAAACATGTGATGAGGTACCTTAAGGGTACATTAGATTGTGGTCTTAGTTATGATGGAGATCATGACTTCACACTGAGTGGGTACATTGATTCAGATTGGGTTGGAAGTGTCTCTGACATGAAGAGAACTTCAAGATGTTGTTTTAGTTTGGGTTCAGCCATGATCTCATGGCAGAGTAGGAAGAAATCAAGCATTGCTCTCAGCACAGCAAAAGAAGAATACATTATTTCATGTTCTTCCAGTTGTGAAGCCATATGGCTTCAAAAGTTGTTGACAGGTCTATTCGACCTAGAGATGGAAGCAACCATGATCCTATGTGACAACCAGAGCTGCATAAAGATGACAAAGAATCTTGTATTTCATGACAAGTCAAAACACATAGAGATCTGATATCATTACATCTGTGACATGGTGCAGAGAGGATCCATAAAGCTCCAATATGTTATCAAAGATGAACAGGTTGTTGATGTGTTGACCAAGCCTCTATCTCGTGTAAATTTTGAGCACTTTTGAGATAAGCCTAGTATAGTCTGAAAGGACCTCCCTCGAAAGAGGGAGTAGTTTTGTGTTGATGTTTCCAGCCTAGTGTTGTGATGCCAACCTCATGCAGATGATATTTTAGCCTCGTGTTGTGTTGATGTGCCAGCCTAGTGTTGTGATGCCAACTTAATTGTTGTGATGATGTGCCAGCTTAATTGATGTGATGATGTGTCAGCTTAATTGTTGTGATGATGTGCCAGCTTAATTGATGTGATGATGTACCAGCTTAATTGTTGTGATGATGTGCCATATTAATTTTTGTGATGATGTGCTAGCCTCATGTTTTGATGATGTGTCATCCTCGTGCTGTGATGATGTGTCAGCCTCATGCTACGATGATGATGCATTATTTTTATACTAATCCATGTTGATGCAGAGGATGATGCCATTCCAGATATTTATTGAGAATGACGATATTGATGATGAGAAAAACTTCTGATGATTTATAGATATGCCAGTCAGTGTTCCAAGATGTTTTTGATGGTGTTTTCCTCTCTCTCACCTGATGTTGTTTTAGAATAACCTTATTGTTAAGGGGGAGTGTTGAAATATTGTAACTGCAAAGAGTTCTATTATTATTGATATATTATTCATTAGATCAATCCCCTTTTGTGGATTGATCATGTCGATTATTGTAAATGACCAAATCCCCTTTTTCAGATTGGTCAAACCCTAATTTTAATAGGAGGAATGAGAAGTCGGCCCCCAGATTAATTAAAGGTGGTTATAACCACCCAGAATGAGAAGTTGTCTCTACCAGTGAAAAGACACTTTCGTTCACACCTACCAGATGGTATAAATAAGAGAGGCTAGCACCTCATTTGGACACACACTCACTTATTCATCAGAGCGCAAGTTTGGAGCTGCAGTTGGAGAAGAAAGAAGAGAGAGAGAGAGAGGTGCATTCTTGGGAGAGGACTTTCTATATTGTTTGAGTTGCCTCTTGGAATTGTATTGGTTATCTATATTATGGAAGTTGTTGTTGGGTTTTCTCCCCCATGAGGGTTTCCCAGGATAAATTATGTGTCTCTTGTGATTGTGTATTTCACAGTGATCCTATCTATGCTATGGTTATCTAGTAATTTGAAAAGAAACCTAATAATATCTTAAACCTTAACAACGATAAGAAGGCTTTACAATTCATAATCAGACGGGAGAAGTTAAATCAAAGACATGCTAAGTGGATAGAGTTTATGAAAAAATTCACTTTTGTCATTAAACATATTTATGGTAATGCTAACAAAGTTGTTGATGCATTGAGCAGAAGATGTCTGATTCTGCAAGAATTTCAAGTGAAGACCTTAGGATTTTAACAACTTAGGGAGATGTATTGTGATGATATAGATTTTAAAAAGGCATATGAAGCATGTTTGAACCTTGTGTGAGACATAAGTCAGTGGACAGAGTATATTATTCAAGATGGATTGTTTTTTAAAGGTTGTCAGTTGTGCATACCAAAGTGTTCAATGAGAGAAAATATGTTGAAGGAAAAACATAGTGGAGGCTAGCAAAACATTTTGGGCATGACAAGACATTTGCACAGTTGAAGAGTTCATACTATTGGCCAGGTATGAGAGAAAAGGTGAAGAAGTTTGTAAACAAATGTGATATTTTTCAGTATACAAAAGGAAAGAAACAAAACATTGGATTGTATCGGCCATTTCCTATTCCAGATCAGCCTTGGGATGCAATAAGCATGGATTTTGTGTTGGGATTGCCAAGAACCCAAAGGGGAAGTGATTCCATATTTTTTGTAGTTTATAGATTCTCAAATATGACACACTTTATCCCATGCCAGAATACTAGTGATGCAACACACATTGCAAATATGTTTTTCAAAGAAGTTGTGAAACTTCTTGGGTTGCCAAAGAGTATTGTCTCAGATAGGGACACTAAATTTGTTGGTCATTTCTGGAGAACATTATGGAAGAATATGGGGACATAATTGTCTTTTATTTCAACACATCACCCTCAAATGGATGGATAGACTGAGGTGGTAAATCAGAGCTTAGGAAATTTGTTGAAAAGTTTGGTCACTGAACATCACAGCCAGTGGGATCAAATTTTGTCACAAGCAAAGTTTGCATATAATGACTCACCAAAAATAAGTACAGGAAGGATCTCATTCTAGATAATGTATGGGATGAAGCCAATAGGAGTATCATAATTGAGAGATCTGGAACAGAGTGAATTTAGAAGCGTTGGAGCAGAAGACTTCACTGCAAAAATGAAGAAGCTTCATAATCAGATCAAGGAGCAGTTGCAGAACAACAATAGAGAGTATAAACGAAGAGTTTACTAGCATAAGAGATAAATTCAATTTGAAGTAGGAGATCAAGTTTTAGCACATCTCAGGAAGGAAAGGTTCCCAAGAGGAACATATAACAAATTGAAGCTGAACAAGATAGGAACATGCAAGATCCTAAATAAATTTGGTGCCAATGCTTATGAGATAGAGTTTCCAGAGGATGTGGGTATATCACCCATATTTAACATTTCAGACCTGTATCCTTACATGGAAGATGACACAAAAGAATGAGAAGATCAGAAAGAGATTCAGTGGGAGAAGCAGATGCTTGTAGTGGAAAAGCCAAAAATGGAGAAGATCATTGATCATAGGATTAGTAAGAAGACCGAGAGAAAGACTTGTTTGGAGTATTTGGTAAAGTGGAAAGGACACCCAATAGAAAATGCTAGTTGGGTAAATGAAGTTGATATCCATAAGCATGGAAAGTCAGTGCAAGAGTTCATTGACAGGATTCCATGAATTTTGTTCCAGAGGAGTATGATGCAAGAGCATCGTCAACAAAGCGCACGTGGAGAGATAGCTCCATGCCCTAGCGCGCCTTTTGAATTATTTTTTAATTTTAAAAGCTATTGTATCATGTAAACCTTTTGAATGGATTGTGAATTAAATATATCTTTAATATTCAGAGGCTGAATGATCACGTGAGATCAAGAGAGATCGGATTTTCCTTTAATGTAGTTGGTTTCAACACAGATCTTGAGCTTTCGCTCTTATCTGTTTGTCTCAGACTTTTAATGTAACAGGGCTTAAGTAGTTGTTAGATTTTATTTCGATAAGATAGGTAATTGGAGGGAACCCTATGAGCCCTATGGTATAAGTAGAGGTGTTTTATGCCCAAATGGGGTTGTTGAATATGATGGTAGCTGCAAATTAGCTGAGTATTATTGTTGTTGAAATTTAGTTATAAGTTGTTGAATGTTGATATAGCTCATGTAGATTTGAATGAATATAACAGAGAGATATTGACCCAAATGTGTGGTGTTGTTGTTGCTTCGATAAATAGTAGGATTTCTATTTACATTGTGTCCTCTGTTACTTTTTATTCTCACACGTGTATGAGTTTCATTGTTGAATGTGTGAATTCATGGTGAATTGTATGAATCTGTAAAACATTAGATAAGTTTCACTATTTTCTCTTCCACAAGATTACACGAGTGTGTGTTGTCTGCAAGGAGTTCCTTGATAGAGTTTGGTTCGACTCAGAATTCGGAAGATGTAATTTGGAGCTTATATGCAGAGTGTGCATTTCGTCTGCAAGGCATGCATCGACGGAACCTTTAACTTAGAAGCTCTGGAGGAGTAGCTCGAGAGGTTTCTTGCAGATATATGTGTGAATATTTGTTGCAAGGCATGCATATATCCAAAATCCGACTAAGTGTCAAAGAAAACCCTCTAAAGTGTTACAGGTTCGGAGGAAAGACAAGTTCCAAAAAGTTAGCAGGAGAAATCTCCAAAATGGAGGAGCCCTTTAAGGTTTTTCAAATTAACGATCAAGATCCCTTCAGGAGGAGGTGGGATTGTCCCAGACCATCAGATTTGGGAGAGTTTTGCGGTGGTTAGCCGTGAGTTCCTTCGGAAGTTTGCGATTCATAGGATTTGGAGTGTAGAAGGGTGAAAATCTCTGAAGTCCGAAGCTACGAAGGGATCCTAGTTGTTGGCTGGAAGACGGATACATGGCAACGGATAAGCAAGGTTAGGGAAGGAATAAATTTGGAGAATTTGTGCCCAACAGATAACAATTTTTGTGAAGTCGCGAAGTGGCAAATTAAATCTTAGTCGTTTGTTGTAGCAAGGATACATGGCAGAGATCCACAAACTTTGAGGGGAAATTACTTCGGGGAAAAGGGAGGTAGGTGCATCCAAAAATGCCGAAGCCCAAAGTTACAAAGTGCCCAAGATATTAAGCCCCAAATCATAGCCCGAGGTCGCATGTTAGTGGAAAGGAGCTAGTGCCCGAAATTTTAATATTTCAAAAGTGTTAAGGAAAGGGGTCTGCGGGTACCATACGACCTACGCCTAAGGGGATAAATGGGCCTTTGTTAATTCAATTTGGGGCCAGCAAGGTCTCGAGGAGCTAATCCAGCTCAAGTACTTAAATATCCTTGACCGGTAGGTCAAAAAACCCCGAGGAGAGAAGGGGGGGTTTGCATCAACTTGTTAATAAATTGAATAGATCTGGAGATAAATCTCAAAATAAACCCACAATATCAACAAGAATAATCCAAACCATTCACCAAATACTGAACACAAGAACTAGAAAAAACCCTCAAGGTAGGGTAACACCATATATTGATCCTTAAGGAAGGATAGCACTCCTCAAGCAATGTTTGATACATTCACAATATTCTTCACTATGTTTCATTACATTGTTTACACTTCTTTATATAGCTCTCTCTATCCCCTAGGAACCTTCTAGAGAGCCTTCCCACATTTATTACATCTAACTACCATAGTGTACCTTTATTAATATAGTGAATCTAGTCCACCTTACATTGAATGACCACATTCTCATATATTAAATGACTTCTACTAATAATACATAACCATATTCCCATTGGGTACCTCCCTAGGTACCCCATAGTACATCCCTAGGTATACTACAAGGTATCTCATCTTTCAATCCTTATTTGGCATTTGTGTCATATTCATCTTCTGAGCCATCTTCAATTGTAATTATGATATCTTATATTACCAACTTTTATGTTAGTTCTCCTATTATGGTTTATTCTTTAGATGATGACACTACGGATGAAAATACACCTCCACCTACTCACCTTCCTCTAGGTGGGTCTATTGAACATGAACTTACACCAATACTATAGCTTCTTAGATGGGTTTGTGCACCATGAGAAGTGATAGGTGATCTTATTGATGATCCTTCAAATTAGTGTCGTGCATGTTCATAGTTCCAACTAGCCTCCTCTCTTTTGGTTCAATTTTTAAAAACTTGAGATCCAAAAACCTTTGCAGAAGCTTTTGGGAATCTAGATTGAAACATAAAAAAATGAATGAAGAATATTGTTCCTTAATGGGGAATGATACTTGGACTCGTGTACCTCTTCCAAAAGGAAGAAAACTTGTCAAATATAAATGGGTGTATAGAACTAAGTATGCATCATTTGGAAGTGTCCAAATACATAAGGCTCGATTAGTTTCCAAAGGAATTTATCAGGTAGAAGGAATTGACTATATTGAAACAGGTACCCCTATAGCCAAAATGAATTCCACCTGCCTTGTTCTATCCATTATTGCTTTATATAAATGGGAGGTTCATCAAATGGATGTTAAATCCACCCTATTTCACGGGGATTTGCAAAAAAAAAATTACATGGAACAATCTCCTAGCTATATTCAAAATAACTCCAATCTTGTTTTACACCTTAAAAAATCTCTTTATGGCCTTAATAAACTCCTCAAGCTTGGTATGGTAAAAATGGATAACTTTCTTCTTGACACCATATTTTCTAGATGTCATTCTAACCCCAATGTCTATATCGATAAAGTAAGTAACAATCTCATAATACTTGTTCTTTATGTTGATGACCTTATACTCACTAGTAGTGACCCCAAACTTTTAACCTATGTGAAATATAGCCTTAAGAAGAAATTTGAAATGACATACTTAGAGAATTTGCATTATTTTCTTTGCCTCCAAATCTTGCAAACCAAAGAAGGAATTCAATTTTCCCAGTATAAGGATGCATGTGATCTTCTTTGTCTCTTTCACATGGAAGATTGTAAATCAACTCATCTCCCTTCTAGTCTAGAGTCTTGAACTTGTTGCCACATGTACTACACCCGAAGTAGATGTCACTTTGTACCATCAATCAGTTGGTATCATTTTGTATTTAACTCATACTCATCATGATATTTCCTTTGTTGTTGGTCTTGTTGCTCGGTATATGAAAAAACCTCATTCAAGAGCCATTAGAAAGAAACAAAAAGGATACTTTGATATATCCATGGTACAATTTGGTTTAGGATACATTGCAATTCAAGGGGAACTACTCAATTGGTTGGTTTTAATGAATCAAATTGTGTTGGCAACCTTGATGATTAGAAATATACTGCAGGTTATTTGTTTAGTATTGATTCTAGACCTATCACTTGGGATTGTAAAAAACATTATACCCTTGCTCTTTCTTCAACAAAATCATATTAGCAAGTTGCACTTAGTGCAAATCAAGAAGCCCTTAGGTTTTGGCATATCATTTCAAGGTTTGGATTCCAGCAACAACATCCAACCACACTTTAGTGTGATAATCAGAGTATCATTCAACTCAAATAAGATACAATTCAACATCTACACAAAAAATACATTGAGATACACATGCAATTCATCAGAAAGATTCTTCAAGATCACATTCTCTAAGTGCTCTATTGCCCTATAGATGATCAAGTTACAAAAAATTTCACAAAGTCTCTTACAGAAGTTAAGTTTTCCAAACTTCAATCTATGTTAAGAGTTTAGGAAGTTGGCATTAAGAGGGTGTTATAACCCTAATTTGCACCAGACATGCTTACCTAGCATCAGTCCATCTCAGATTCCTTCTTTGCCAAAACATTGTTAAACAACTCTTCTTAAAAAACCCTTTTATAAAGACCCACGTGCCCTGCTCCATTACTGCATGCGTGTACACGCTAGCTAACCCAAAACAGCCTGCGTGTGCCTACAAAAGCACAGAAAAAGGAAAGTTGTTGACGGAACACACATCTTTGGGTAAGTTAACTAAACCTTTCGTCCATGCATGGCCAGTCACTCGACCAAATACCTAGCTTCTTCTAGCCTATAAAAGAAGGGTTAGGGGTCCCATTTGA
>SNQJ01S0010201.1:148156-170593 GCA_010110895.2 Picea sitchensis | reverse complement strand
GGTACCTACTCATAAAAAATGAAGTCAATGAAAACACAGATTCCTAATTAGAGGTAGGAGGACAACCTGAATTTGGAGTAACCCCACCAAAGTGGATGCGCAGGCTCTTACCTTTCATCTTACCATCTTCTCCCTGCCCTCAGATTATCCTCAAATCCAATCCAATACTTCATCAAATCAAAAATAAAAATATGCTACCTGTTACCGTTGACAACTCCCCGGCAACGACGCCAAAATGTTGGTGCATAAATATGTTCAATGTATATCTCACACTCAATTAAATGTCAATCCAGGATTCGTAATCAAAAGATTCATTACACCATATGTGTCGAGAACAAGTAACCTACCTAGGTCTGTTGCATATAGGAAATAATTAATAACATAAGAATCCTATTTCTGAGATTTCTAAATACTCCAAAATATTCTTTGAAGCTAGAAGAGAAAACTAATAGTGAAACTTAAACAGACAGTCAATCAAAGAGACGTAGTCCTTAGAGAAACAAGTATGTTCATTTCAGGCGCTTGAATTGGAAAGATGAACTTAAAGAAGCTTGTCTCCTTAAGCAATTAAGACAATCAATTCCAACCATTCTCGAAACAAAAGCCAACTTCTACCTCATGTAATTCAATCAAACCATCACAAGGGAAGTTCAGTATCATTGAAAGACTTTATTACAGCACATGAAGATGAATTATAAAGTCTCATGGTCCCTTGCAATACTAGGTCCATTAAAATCATAAACTCAAAATATCAGTCCCACACTTCAAATTATGAAACAGCTACCTTCAACATCTGAGAATGAAATTCCTATTCGATATGACACTTGCTTATTCACACCATTCCAAAATGATTAACTCAATGCTCAATCCTAAAAATGGAATAAAGATCAATCACAGACATTGTTGTAAACTATCCACACAAACACATAGAGCGTATACAAGGAGGTTTACCTTAGTTGGGGTGGTGGGCCCTTGCCGAACCAACTAGGAACCTCTTAAGGAAATAACAGACTAAAACTTTTCACTCACATCCAAGAATCAACATGAAAGATTTTTTGTATTAATTCAACTGGTAAATTGGATCAACAGTCTTTTACTCCATACACGACAATGATAAGAATTGTCTGGTTCTTGCAACATAATTTTTACATTCGCTATTATCTATATCCTTTATCATCTATACAACATTCCTTATATAAGGTAAGCTAATACTATCTATATCTATGGATAAACATTAAACAGTTTGAGAAATTTCTCATTTAGGATTTACACCGAATTTTTAGGAATCGACTCCATCCTCATGACACGAAGTGCATGAGCGATGGAGTCTCTTGCAACTAGAAAACTGACTTGGGCGCTTCTATCCAACTTTCTTCTTGAAATATTCACCATTATTCTGGTCCAACTGGTGCATTCTAGAAATAGAGGTTCTGGTACCAGATTGCACACAGTCGCAAGTCTAGTACCGGAATAGAGTAGAGCAGGTAGTACCAGAATAACACATGCCTTGGTACCGGAATGAGTTTGGTACCGGATTAAA
Organism: Picea sitchensis; assembly: GCA_010110895.2. Lineage (NCBI taxonomy): Eukaryota > Viridiplantae > Streptophyta > Pinopsida > Pinales > Pinaceae > Picea > Picea sitchensis. The sequence continues at coordinate 169,053 of SNQJ01S0010201.1, read as the reverse complement.
GTTGTCTTGAGTACCAGAATGGATTTGGTACCGAATCACATGGTGTATGGTAGTGCCGGATAGACTGCTCACAAATGAAATTATTAGGATTATACAAAATAAAACACTTTCAATTGAATTAATTTAAGAAAGTTAAACAAGCATGCTTTATATCATCAATTACCTCTTGTAGACATGACATAGCTATTAGGCATGTGTTTTGGGAGGGAGTAATCTAGTATAGTTTTATAGAAGAGGCAAAAAATCTTAGATATAAGGTAAGATAGGGAATTATCTTATGTCAAAATAGAGACTCAACATTTCCCCCATGCTAAAGATAATGCATGTCCTCATGCAATGTTATCAAAAACTGATACCCAAAAACTTCCTGCACAATTGGACCCTCCTTTGATATTCCTTAGATTGCAAGATGTTAACACCAGAAGCTTCATTCTTCAATTCCTTCTTGATCACCCTAGTGTAATGGACCAACCGCAAGACCTTGTTAAGTTTGGTAGAGACCTCAGCATGCTTCTCTTTCACCCATTCTCTACCTTGATATGCCTGTCCAGTATTTTGTATTCTTCAACTTCTTGCTTCACTCTCTCAATTTTTGTTAATAATGTTTGTTCATTCAGGGGTTTGTCTGGGCTTGGTGTGATTACTTTCTTAGCCACCATCTCTCGAGCCTCTTTTTCTTTCCTCGGACTCCTCAGAGCCTTCATTATCATCTTTCGTCTGCTTAGGGCCTTGCCTGGACTCGGTGTGAGTGCCTCCTGAGTTACCACCTATCAAGCTTCTTTTCCTTTCCTCAAATCCATCAAAGTCTCTATTACCAACCCTTTCGTCTCACTTACTGTTACCAGTCCTTTTGTTTCACTTGTGGCGACTTCCCAGCCACTCTCTTTTTCCAGAGAACTTGGAATATCCATAGATTCTCTTTGAGGAGAAGGTATGTTTGGAGTTGTTGCCTATTTGTCCATACTTCTGGTGGTCCTGCGTATGGGCAGTGAGGATTTCTTAAACTTGCTGACAGGAGTAGGAGTTTCTTCAAACAGTTTCCTTTTCTTAGATTTACTAATAGGGGTAGGCCTGGACACCTGTTCCTCCTGTGTTGACTTATCCTTTATCATGCGGGCTTGAATTGTAAATTGTGGGGTTTGTTTCTGCTGGAAAACCCGTATTCCTATCCTGGAAGATTGAGGCGTGGCCTCTAGAGCTTGTGCTGCCTTTCCTACTAGTTTCTTTCTATTTTTACTTGTCACCTTAGCAGTAACTTCATAATTACTTCTCAATTCTTTAGAGGATTTCGGAGGGGGTTTTATAGTTGGCTCTAGTAAAACCTCTTGTTGGTTCGTCTCCTTCTTCTTTTGTTTCTTGTGATGTGATTGTTGGTCGTTAGGGCACAGGACCGAGCTAGACACTTTAGCTGGTGAAAACTTTGTCTTTCTTTGTAAATGGAAGTCAGGGGTCTTCTCTATTTGACTGGCTGGTTCTGATGACATTTCCACAATTGTTTCATGAACGTTATCCGATTGACCACCTAGTTATGATCCCTCTTTTCATATTTTAACCCTTTGAACCGAAGTAGGACTTACTCTCTGGAATTGAGTGGTTGTCTTTTTTCTTAATATAACAGGTTCCCCTACGACCGACTTTTTTGTCATTGATTTCTCAATGCGCTGAGATGAGTTCGGCACAGCAGTGTCTTCTTTACCTCCTGATGTCATTTTTTTGTCTTTCTTTAATTTTCTGTTGGAGCCCTCACTATGTGTCCCTGCCTCCTGTGTCTCAACCGACTTAGATTTTTATTGAGCGAAACTCTTTTGGAGTAACCGCTTCCAACTACCCCCTTGTTTTTTTAAATCATGAGCAACCACAAGTTTGATTAAACCGTGATGATGAAGGCTGGTCTCAGGTTTATTGGAAACTGACTTCACCCCTCTTTCCATTTTCTTTAAACTCATCCATAAAAAGTGGGGAAAATTAATCTGTGGTCCTCCCTCGAAATGTGATAAAATCTTTAAATGATAAATGAAGGTCACGGCATACCTTCCCTCGCAGGTGAGGAATTTCTGCAGACTTATAAGCATCATCCAATATTCTTCTTTGATGTAGTTTCGAGGGACACCATTGGTCCAATCGGGGTCGTGATGTTCTGGCTTGAGGAATTGTTTGTAGAGATTTTTGTCAACGATCACTCTCTTGAAGTATTTTTCTCCAACCATTGGGAGACCCGTAGCTTCTGCTATAGTAGCCTCTGTAATTGTTAACTTCATATTCCCAAGCTGCACATTTTCTCCATCATATGTCTGCGCAAAGACGAGAGAAATTCCCTCATGATGACCTATAAATTTCTCCAAGAATGGTACCCACCCTGCTTGTTCATATTTGTTCTTGCAAGCCTAATATTTTGTTGTTTCTATGTATATTTGAAATATGGGCTCATGCCTGTCAACCCCCATGCTAGCTTAAACAATTCTCTCGGGTGAATAAAGCACAGACAGAGGGTCGAGGATTGAGTACCGGATGATAGAGTGTCGGTTGGGAGAAACATACAAGGGATAGGGAGGCATAGGGTGTCTGTAGATGGTGTAACAACAACAATAAATAACACTCATCTAGATGGCGGAGCCATCCATAAGAGTGTTTATAAATGGAAGTGTAGATTACAACGGTCACATCGATACTCATGATGATATGGTGAGGTAGGTTGGATCTACTAACAGTTTCCGACTTGGTGTCGGACGATATTCATGGAAGGATGTGATCGTTATGATCAGGACTTGTGTATATAAAATCGGCTAGGATCATTACTTGATATGTTGTGAGTCGTGGTTCGTGTATAGTACGGAAACGAATTGTGGGGTTTATTTACTGGATAGACAGAGGGAGTATGAGTTTGATCCGATAAAATACATCATGACTTTGCACTCTTCATATTTTGCAGGACACTTCCTCCTCAGGGAGGTGAGGTCTAAGATTTCTACAGAGATTCGTGTCAGAAACAGGGGTACGTCATGATCCAAGAGCAATCAGCTGTTCTAAATGCATATTTAGTCTAATTCCTAAATAATACGAAAAAAAGTGTCGAATATGTATATCCTAGCACTAATAATTGGACAGCGACTTGGAAACATGATGAAAGTTACCCATCATATTCTTACCAGTAATGGATTACCTGAGTGTCGGATCACATAGAGGTGATCATTGATGTGTGATAAGCACAAAAATGAACATTTTTCCGGAGCTTAAAAATGTTGACACTGATTCTGGTGATAGAGATTTATAGGAATCACTGGTGTTATGTGGTCAAATTTGTCTAGAAAACCATGTAGTTGCCAAAGTTTATAAAGGAATAATGCAGGAAAGCTTTGTAACAGCAGGGTACTCTGTAATGGTGAGTGACTGAGATGAAAAAACTCCTTTTATTCTGGACCCAAGGTGACCATGCTTTTGCTGGCATTTCCTCTTTTATTACAATACAATAATTATCCTAACTACTACTTTTCTGTGGATTTTTATCGAGCCCAGATTAGTTAATGATCACCGGTATTTTCAATTTTATAGAGTTTGAAAAACTTAAAGGAAACTCTCTATATTGTCCCATGGATTTTTATCGATCCCAGGCCAGTTCCTGCTCATCGGTATTTTCAATTTTAAAGAGTCTGAAAAACTTGAAGGAAACTCTCTATACTGTCCCGTGGATTTTTATCGAGCCTGGGCCAGTTCCTGCTCGCCGATATTTTCAATTTTAAAGAGTCTGAAAAACTTAAAGAAGACTCTCTCTCTAGTAGTGGTCCTCCTTATTTGTTTATCTACATGAGAATACCACCAATTTTTCTTTTTTCTTTGTTAGTTAAAAAAAATAAAGAAAAACTTCATCTCATGACACACCTATGTACAGAAAATGAATTTATACAATTTGAACTTACTCTAGTAGTTCAGCAGGAGGGGAAACCCTCTTGCTTACCAGTTGCATTTCCGAAGTCTGAAGAACATTTTTGACAAAATCTTCCTTTGACAGAGGTTTATGATAAACCTTCAGCCGATGTCCATTTACAACAAGGGAAGTCTGATATTCATCAATAGTTGTTATCCTCACTGCACCAATATCATAGACTGTATCAACCTCATAGGGCCCCATCCATCTGGTAGACAGTTTGACTTTAAAAATTTTGAATCTGCTATCATATAGAAGGGCCCAATCACCTGGATGGAAGGACATTTTTTTAATGTACTTATCGTGCCATTTGGTCCTTTGCTCTTGTATCAGGGTGGTTCTTTGTAGAGCATCATGTCTTATCTCATCAAGCTCGTTCAATTGTAATAGCCTCTGTTTTTTAGCTTTGTTCAGGTCCATTCCTAATTGCATGGAAGTTCTGAAGGTCTTTACCTGAAACTCTATGGGCAGTAGTACCTTCTTCCCATACACCAACTCATAAGGTGTATGGCCTGTAGTATTTCTCCAGACTGTTCTGTAGGCCCACAAGGCCTCAGGAAACCTATCATCCCAGTCTTTGTGATGTAGTTGAATAGTCTTAGTGAGGATGGCCTCTATCACCTTGTTGGTCAATTCCGCTTGGCCATTGTCTTGGGGGTGATAGGGTGAAGACTTTTTGTGTCTAATCTTGTATTGTTCGGTAAGAGCCTTGACCAAATTTGAGGTGAATTGTGTCCCTTGGTCAGTGACTATTTACCAAGGCACCCCGAAACAAGTGAAAAATTCCTCAAAGAGAAAGTCTACCACAAATTGTTCATTAGTTGAATACAGGGCCTTGGCTTCTACCCAGGGCCTTGGCTTCTACCCATTTTGTTACATAGTCTGTGCAAACTAATATGTATTTTTTTCTGCGAGACATGGGATTGATAGGTCCTACAAAATCTAAGGCCAATTTTGCAAAGGGTTCGATTACTACTTGGGCTTGGAGTGGCATTTCATCGACTGGTGTAGGTTTTCCCATTCTTTGGAAATCATCGCAGTCGGCCACATATTTATTTGCATCTTTAAAAATGGTCAGCCAATAACAGCCAGATTGTAGGATTTTGTAAGCTTTCCTTTTGTCAGCAAAGTGGCCTCCACATGGGCCATCATGGCAGGCTCTGAAGATATCCTGCATTTCATCTTCCCGGACACATCTTTTGATTACCAAATCAGGTCTCGTTCGGTATAGGGTATCCTCATGCCACATATAATTGGAACTTAGTTGAATGATTCTTTGTTTTTCTCTGGATGTCATACCTTGAGGGAGCTTTTCGATTACCAAATAGTTGGCTAAGTCTGCATACCAAGGGGTGAAAGTAGAAATGGCAAATAAATTCTCATCAAGAAAATCATCATCTATTGGAATATTGTCACCTGTATGGAGAAGTCTAGACAAGAAATCAACAACCAAGTTGTCTCTTTCAGGCCTATCTATGATAGTGATATTAAATTCTTGTAGTAACAACAGCCATCTAGTTACTCTAGCATTTGTGATGGGTTTATTCATTATAAATTTGATAGCTGAGTGGTCAGTGTGCACAAAAACTTTGTATCCTATTATATAGTGTCTAAACTTGTTGATGGCATGTACTACTGATAAAAATTATTTCCCTGTGACAGTATAGTTTGCTTCAGCAGGTGAGCGGTTCTTACTAACGAAGTATATAGCATAAGGAATCTACCCTTCCCTTTGTCCTAAAATAGTTCCAAGGTGGTATCTGAGGCATCTGTACAGATATGGAAAGGAGGAGACTAGTTTGGACCTCTCAAAGCAGGAGCACTTGAAAGTTTTGTTTTTAAGATCTCAAAGGAGATTTGGCATTGCTCATCCCAACAGAATTCAGCATCTTTCGTTAGTAGTTTGAAAAGGGGGGAAGCTAGGTTTGTAAAATTTTGAATAAACCTCCTATAGTAGCCAGCATGCCCTAAGAAACTTATGATTTCCTTTTGTGAACTAGGGATCTTAATTTGGGAAATAATGCTGATTTTAGCAGGGTCTTCTCTTATTCCGGTACTGGATATGTGGTGACCTAGAAAAATTCCTTCAGTAAACAGCATTCTCGATTTTTCATGACTGAGTGAGAGGTTGGTCTCTTTACATTTAACCAATACCTTCTTCAAATTATCCAATGCCTGTTGGAAATCATCCCCATATACCGTGAAGTCATCCATGTAGACTTCCAAACAATCATTGGTCAGATCAGAGAAAATAGCCAAGACAACCTTCTGAAAGGTAGCAGGGGCATTGCATAACCCAAAGGGGAGAACCCTATAGGCATAGGTTCCCCAAGGACATGTGAACGTAGTCTTATCCTGGTCTTATGGTGAAATTTGTATTTGGTTGTAACCACTAAACCCGTCCAGGAAAGAAAAGTACCTCTTCCCAGATAAGGTATCCAAGACCTGATCTATGAAAGGTAAAGCGAAGTAGTCCCTATAGGTGGCCTTGTTTAGTTCTCGAAAGTCCACACAAATCCTCCATTTCTCGTTTTTATTTCGTATAATGACTAATGGGGAGACCCATTTGCTATCTGATATAGGGTAAATGAAATTGGCTTGTAGGAGTTTTTGGAGTTCTTCCTTTACTATATCATTCAAGGTTGGGTTCATTCTTCTCTAGCACTATCGGATAGGTTTGATCTGATCGTTAGTGTAAATATGATGCATACATGTATCTGGGTGGATCCCTTTCATGTCAGATTAATCCCATGCAAACGCATCGGATTGCCTTTGAATCATTTGTACCAGCTTTTGTTGTTGATCTGTTTCTAGGCTGGCATTGATATACAAGGACTTTCCGGGACTGATTTCTACAAATTGGACAAACGATTCCTTCCCTTCCTCTACTTGTGAAAGAGTGGCTATTGTAGAAGTGGAAGGGTGCCAAATTTCTTGAAATTCAGGGCTAAAGATGTGTGTGTAGTTTGGGAAAGATTAGGGATAGTCAATGCATGCCGGAGCAACCAAGAATAGACATAGGATTTGATCTTCAGAGTGTTCTTGTACTCCTTTTACTTGTTCAAGTGTCAATAAGGGTTGAGTACAGTCCTCCTCCCCACAAGGATTCTCCAATCAGAGAGGAACTTCAGTGACTGGTTGGGCGGGGGGAAAATGGATAAGTTTTCTGACTTTGAGTGCCATTGGAAATTATCATTTCTCCATATCGAAAACTGATGAATGCATCAACAGTGGCCAACCAAGGTCGGCTGAGTACCACTGGGTGTCCTGGTTTGGGGGATTTGGGATGGATTACCAAGAAATCCACAGGGTATTCCCAAGAGGCCAATGTCACTGTTATATCGTCTAAACTTCATGTTGGCGTGATGACTGACTTATCTGCAAGCTCTAGCAAGGTTTGTGTAGGTCTTAAGTGATCTAGTTGCAGTGTTTTCATAGTGTTTACTGACATCACATTTATTGTTGCCCCTAGATCGATCAATGTGTTAGGTAAGGCAACACCATTGATTTCTATGGTTACCACTGGGTTCCCTTGATCACTATACTTGGAAGGCATCTCTGTTATAAATTTGGATAACTTCCCTACCACCTGTATGACAGGAGGTTCCTTCCTTTTTCTCCTTGGATTTTCAATGCAAAGGTCCCTTACAATTTTAGCATAGATAGGTATGTCTTTAATGGCCTGTAGTAGTGGGATCTTTACACATATATTCTGGAGTTCAGTCTCTAGATTATGTTCTAGAGGTTCCTTAGTTTTCTTTACGAGCAGCCTTTCTGGGTAAGGAGGATTCATTTCATGGGGGGTTTCTATTGCAAGGGAGTTGGGAGAATGGATTTATTGTGGTATTGGAGTGTTTCTTTTTTCGTTCAATGGATCAATCATTTGTTCTTCTCTTTGAACCGTTTAGACATCTGTTTGTTCTTCTTGGTTTGTGTGATTATGCACTTGTTCCTCTTGAATAACCATAGTGGGATTTGTTTTGTTTACAATCCTTCCTAATCTTAATTCAATTCCATTAAATGGAGCTGGTGTTATTACATATGTAGGAAAGGTTTGTACTTCAACGTTTTGTATAGGTTGTGTCGGTCTATTATTTGGGTTAGGGATAGATTGTGTAGGAATAGGAGTAGGTCGAGGAGGGTTTTGGATGGGTGCAACTTGAATTGGTTGCTACATATTTGGATTCATCGGCAGCGCAAGTGGTTGTTGTGGTTGTGTGGGTGGAAGAAGAGTAGGGGGGTTAAATCTTGGGAGCAATTCTGAAATATTCGAAGGATATTGTGGATAGGTGGGAAAATTTGTTGGTTGAAAGGGGACATTTCCATATACAAGTCCTCTCCACCCCTGTTACCAAGGTTGAGTTTGTGTCGACCACTGAGGATAAGACATGGGGGGTACAAATTGTTGTTGGGGGTATTGTGTAATTGGGTCGGAAAATATGTTGGGGTTTTGTTGTCTCCATGGTCTCCTAGGGGGGTAGGATGTCTCAGATTCTCCTCCTCCCTTGAACATGGCCTTGAGTCCGAGAAGAGAAGGGAATTCATTAGTAGGATGGTCCCCTGTGAAAATACCAAAGATTTCTATAACATTGAGGGGGCATTCCTTTTCAAGGTGTTTCCTCCTACACTGATGACAGAAAATTGCTAACGCATCATTTTCTTTCTCTTCTTTTCTTTTAATTTTCATGGTATCTAGTTGGGAACTGATGTTCTGTAGAATATCTGTTTAAAAATTTTCCAATAGATTTCCTAGTTCAATCCTCGTGACACCTCCGGATTTGGGTTTATCAATTCTGTTGGTAGGCTCCCTTATACTTTTCCTTGTTTTAGCTTAACTGTGAGAGTATCTTTTACAATACTCTGTTATGTCTGCAAATGGTTTTTGGTATACGTCCCGAGAAGTCATGAGGTTTAATACTTCAATGCAATCGTCCCTCACACCTTTTAGAAAGACAGTCCTAACTGTAGCTGTATCTAAGGAAAACTTCTTAGTCTTTTGGTAATTGTATAAGAACCTTTCTAGGTTGTCTTCTAAGCTTTCCTCTTCCGATTGCTGCATTTTGAATATATCATTCCTATAGTCCCTAGGTCTACAGTAATCTTGGTATTTATGGAGGAAGGTCTCCTTCATACCATCCCAAGACAAAATTGTGTGTTCCCCTAAGCTCATGAACCACCGCAGTGCCGAATCTTTTAGCGTGGTTGGGAAAAGTTTTATTTTTTTATTATTATCTGTGTAGCTATAGCTCCTACACAATATGTCAAATTCAAATAAAAAGGATTCAGGGTCTTCTGTCGACATACCTTGGAAATGAGGAAGTGAAGATAATGGAATTTTCGTCATAGCAACGTCTTTAGCCATATCCAGTATGGGGAACCCAAATGTCTCTGTTTCATTGGCTACGTTTTCCTCTTATTCCACCATGTTTCCATGCAATCTGTAGGGAGGTGGTGAATTCTCTCCACTCAGTGATGGTTCCACCACCACGTTACCTGGAATCTCTGGTGGTTCCAAGATTTTGTGTGGCCTTCCAACAGAAAATGCAGCCTCTTCTATTACCACTTATTTTCCAGTTTCTCCTTTGGATGGGGTCGCCAGTGCTTCCTCCCTTTATTCCTGCCTTATGTATTCAATCTGAACAGTGGCTTTAGATCTAGTGCCTTTTGATGGTGTTTCAATTGTTTCCTTTGAGCTCTCTCCTCTGATAATTTTTCCTGCACGATTTTTCGATGAATTAGTATGGGGGGGGGGGTTCTTTGTTGTTTGTTTTTCTAGTTTTTTTGAGATTTTAGGAGCAATAAATCTACCTTTATTATCTCGGTACCTACTCATAAAAAATGAAGTCAATGAAAACACAGATTCCTAATTAGAGGTGGGAGGACAACCTGAATTTGGAGTAACCCCACCAAAGTGGATGCGCAGGATCTTACCTTTCGTATTACCGTCTTCTCCCCGCCCTCAGATTATCCTCAAATCCAATCCAATACTTCATCAAATCAAAAATAAAAATATGCTACCTGTTACCGTTTACAACTCCCTGACAATGACGCCAAAATGTTGGTGCATCAATATGTTCAAAGTATATCTCACACTCATTTAAATGTCAATCCGGGATTCGTAATCGAAAGAGTCATTACACCATATGTGCCGAGAATAAGTAACCTACTTAGGTCTGTTGCATATAGGAAATAATTAATAACATAAGAATCCTATTTCTAAGATTTCTAAATACTCCAAAATATTCTTTGAAGCTAGAAGAGAAAACTAATAGTGAAACTTAAAGAGTCAGTCGATCAAAGAGACGTAGTCCTTAGAGAAACAAGTCTATTCATTTCAGGCACTTGAATTGGAAAGATGAACTTTAAGAAGCTTGTCTCCTGTAGCAATTTAGACAATCAATTCCAACCATTCTTGAAACAAAAGCCAACTTCTACCTCATGTAATTCAATCAAACCAGTACAAGGGAAGTTCAGTATCATTGAAAGACTTTATTACATCACATGAAGATGAAATATAAAGTCTCCTAGTCCCTTGCAATACTAGGTCCATTACAATCATAAACTCAAAATATCAGTCCCACACTTCAAATTATGAAACAACTACCTTCAACATCTGAGAATGAAATGCCTATTCGATCTGACACTTGCTTATTCACACCATTCCAAAATGATTAACTCAATGCTCAATCCTAAAAATGGAATAAAGATCAATCACAGACATTGTTGTAAACTATCCACACAAACACATAGAACATATACAAGGAGGTTTACCTTAGTTGGGGCGGTGGGCCCTTGCCGAACCAACTAGGAACCTCTTAAGGAAATAACAGACTAAAACTTTTCACTCACATCCAAGAATCAACATGAAAGATTTTATGTATTAATTCAACTGGTAAATTGGATCAACAGTATTTTACTCCATACATGGCAATGATAAGTATTGTCTGGTTCTTGCAACATATTTTTTACATTCGCTATTATCTATATCCTTTATTATCTACACAACATTCCTTATACAAGGTAAGCTGATACTATCTATATCTATGGATAAACATTAAACAGTTTGAGAAATTTCTCATTTAGGATTTACATCGAATTTTTAGGAATCGACTCCGTCCTCATGACACGAAGTGCATGAGCGATGGAGTCTCTTGCAACTGGAAAACTGACTTGTGCGCTTCTATCCAACTTTCTTCTCGAAAGCTTCACCATTATTCTAGTCCAATCGGTGCATTCTAGAAACAGAGGTTCTGGTACGGGATTGCACACAGTCGTGAGTCTAGTATCGAAATAGAGCAGCGCAGGTAGTACCGGAATAGCACACACCTTTGTACAAGAATGAGTTTGGTACTGGATTAAAGTTGTCTTGAGTACCGTAATGGATTCAGTACCAGAGCACATGTTGTCTGGTAGTGCCGGATAGACTGCTCACAAATGAAATTATTAGGATTATACAAAATAAAACACTTTCAATCGAATTAATTTAAGAAAGTTAAACAAACATGCTTTAAATCATCAATTACCTCTTGTAGACATGACATAGCTATTAGGTATGTGTTTTGGGGGGGAGTAATCTAGTATAGGTTTATAACAGAGGAAAAAAAGATTAGATATAAGGTAAGATAGGGCATTATCTTATGTCAAAATAGAGACTCAACATTTCCCCCATGCTGAAGATATTGCATGTCCTCATGCAATGTTATCAAAAACTGATACCCAAAAACTTCCTGCACAATTGGACCCTCCTCTGCTATTCCTCAGATTGCAAGATGTTAACACCAGAAGCTTCATTCTTCAATTCCTTCTTCATCACCCTAGTATAATAGACCAATCGCAAGACCTTGTTAAGTTTGGTAGAGACCTATACATGCTTCTCTTTCAATTCCGCATTCTCTGCCTTGATATGCATGTCCAGTATTTTGTATTCTTCAACTTCTTGCTTCACTCTCTCAATTTATGTTAATAATGTTTGTTCATTCAGGGGTCTGTCTGGGCTTGGTGTGAGTACTTTCTTAGCCACCATATCTCGAGCCTCTTTTCCTTTCCTCAAACTCCTCAGAGCCTTCATTATCATCTTTCGTCTGCTTAGGGGCTTGCCTGGACTCGGTGTGAGTGCCTCCTGAGTTACCACCTCTCGAGATTATTTTCCTTTCCTCAAATCCATCAAAGTCTCTATTACCAACCCTTCCATCTCACTTATTGTTACCAGTCCTTTTGTTTCTCTTGTGGAAACTCCCCAGCCACTCTCTTTTTCCAGAGAACTTGGAATATCCATAGCTTCTCTTTAAGGAGAAGGTATGTTTGGAGTTGTCACCTATTTGGCCATACTTCTGGTGGTCCTACGTATGGTCGGCGAGGATTTCTTAAACTTGCTGACATGAGTAGGAGTTTCTTCAAACAGTTTCCTTTTCTTAGATTTACTAATAGGGGTAGGCCTGGACACATGTTCCCCCTGTGTTGACTTGTCCTTTATCTTGCGGGCTTGAATTGTAAATTCTGGGGTTTGCTTCTGCTGGAAAACCCGTATTCCTATCCTGGAAGATTGAGGCGTGGCCTCTGGAGCTTGTGCTGCCTTTCCTACTAGTTTCTTTCTATGTTTACTTGTCACCTTAGCAGTAACTTCAGAATTACTTTTCAATTCTTTAGAGGATTTCGAAGGGGGTTTTATAGTTGGCTCTAGTAAAACCTCCTGTTGGTCCGTCTCCTTCTTCTTTTGTTTCTTGTGTTGTGATCATTGGTCATTAGGGCACAGGACCGAGCTAGACGCTTTAGCTGGTGCAAACTTTGTCTCTCTTTTTAAATGGAAGTCAGGGGTCTTCTGTATTTAACTGGCTGGTTCTGATGACATTTCCACAATTGTTTCACGAACGTTATCGAATTGACCACCTGGTTCTGATCCCTCTTTTCGTCTTTTAACCCTTTGAACTGAAGTAGGACTTACTCTCCGGAATTGAGTGGTTGTCTTTTTTCTTAAAATAACAGGTTCCCCTACGACCAAATTTTTTGTCACTGGTTTCTCAATGGGATGAGATGAGTTGGGCATAGCAGTGTCTTCTTTACCTCCTGATGTCATTTTTTTGTCTTTCTTTACTTTTCTGCTGGAGCCCTCACTGTGTGTCCCTGCCTCATGTGTTTCGACCGACTTAGATTTTTCTTGAGAGAAACTCTATTGGAGTAACCGCTTCCGACTACCCCCTTGTGTTTTTAAATCATGAACAACCAGAAGTTTGATTAAACCGTGATGATGAAGGATGGTCTCGGGTTTCTTGGAAACTGACCTCACCCCTCTTGCAATTTTCTTTAAACTCATCCATAAAAAGTGGGGAAAATTAATCTGTGGTCCTCCCTCGAAATGTGATAAAAGATTTAAATGATAAATGAAGGTCACAACATACCTTCCCTCGTAGGTGAGGAATTTCTGTAGACTTATAAGAATCATCGAATATTCTTCTTTGATGTAGTTTCGAGGGACACCCTTGGTCCAATCAGGGTCGTGATGTTCTGGCTTGAGGAATTGTTTGTAGAGATTTTTGTTAACGATCACTCTCTTGAAGTATTTTTCTCTAGCCATCGGGAGACCCGTAGCTTCTGCTATAGTAGCCTCTGTAATTGTTAACTTCATATTCCCAAGCTGCACATTTTCTCCATCATATGTCTCCGCAAAGACGAGAGAAATTCCCTCGTGAAGACCTATAAATTTCTCCAAGAATGGTACCCACCCTGCTTGTTCATATTTGTTCTTGCAAGCCTAATATTTTGTTGTTTCTCTGTATATTTGAAATATGGGCTCATGCCTATCGACCCCCATGCTGGCTTAAACAATTCTCTCGGGTGGATAAAGCACGAACAGAGGGTCGAGGATTGAGTACTGGATGATAGAGTATCGGTTGGGAGAAACATACAAGGGATACGGAGGCATAGGGTGTCTGTAGATGGTGTAACAACAACGGTAAATAACACTCATCTGGATGGAAAAGCCATCGAGAAGAGTGTTTATAAATGGAAGTGTAGATTACAACAGTCACGTCGATACTCATGATGATATGATGAGGTAGGTCGGATCTACTAACGGTTTCTGGCTTGGTGTCGGATGATATTCACGGAAGGATGTGGTCGTTATGATCGAGACTTGTGTATATAAAATCGGCTAGGATCATTACTCGATATGCTATGAGTCATGGTTTGTGTATAGTACGACAATGAATTGTGGGGTTTATTTACTGGATACACAGAGGGAGTATGAGTTTGATCCGATAAAATACATCATGACTTTGCACTCTTGATATTTCACAGGACACTTCCTCCTCAGGGAGGTGAGGTCTAAGATTTCTACAGATATTCGTGATAGAAATAGGGGTATGTCATGATCCAAGAGAAATCAGATGTTCTAAATGCATATTTAGTCTAATTCCTAAATAATACGAAAAAAAGTGTCGAATATGTATATCCTAGCACTAATAATTGGACAGCGACTTGGAAACATGATGAAAGTTACCCGTCATATTCTTACCAGTACCGGATTACCTGAGTGTCGGATCACATAGAGGTGATCATTGATGTGAGATAAGCACAAAAATGAACATTTTTCTGGAGCTTAAAAATCTTGACACTGATTCTGGTGACAAAGATTTATAGGAATAGTTGGTGTTATGTGGTCAAATTCGTTTGGAAAACCATGTAGTTGCCAAAGTTTATAGAGGAATAATGCAGGAAAGATTTGTAACAGGAGGGTACTTTGTAATGGCCAGTGACTGAAATGAAAGAACTCCTTTTCTTCTCAAACCAAGGTGACCATGCTTTTGTTGGCATTTCCTCTTTTATTACAATACAATAAAAATCCTAACTACTACTTTTCTATGGACTTTTATCGAGCCCAGATTAGTTAATGCTTGCCGATGTTTTCAATTTTATAGAGTCTGAAAAACTTAAAGGAAGCTCTCTATACTATCCTTTGTATTTTTATCGAGCCCAGGCCAGTTCCTGCTCACCGGTATTTTCAATTTTAAAGAGTTTGAAAAACTTAAAGGAAACTCTATATACTGTCCCGTGGATTTTTATCGAGCCTGGGCCAGTTCCTGGTCCCCGGAATTTTCAATTTTAAAGAATCTAAAAAACTTAAAGAAGACTCTCTCTCTGGTAGTGGTCCTCCTTATTTGTTTATCTACATGAGAATACCACCAATTTTTCTTTTGTCTTTGTTAGTTAAAAGAAATAAAGAAAAACTTCATCTCATGACACACCTATGTACAGAAAATGAATTTATACAATTTGAACTTACTATAGTAGGTCAGCAGGAGGGGAAACCCTCTTGATTACCAGTTGCATTTCGGAAGTCTGAAGAACATTTTTGACAAAATCTTCCTTTGACATAGGTTTATGATAAACCTTCAGCCGATGTTCATTTACAACAAGGGGAGTCTGATCTTCATCAATAGTTTTTATCCTCACTGCACTATTGTCATAGACTGTATCAACCTCATAGGGACCCATCCATCTGGTAGACAGTTTGCCTTTAAAAATTTTGAATCTGCTATCATATAGAAGGGCCCAATCACCTGGTTGGAAGGACTTTTTTTTAATGTACTTATCGTGCCATTTGGTCCTTTGCTCTTGTATCAGGGTGGTTCTTTGTAGAGAATCTTGTCTTATCTCATCAAGCTCGTTCAATTGTAATAGCCTCTATTTTTTAGCTTTGTTCAGGTCTATTCCTAATTGCATGGCAGTTCTGAAGGTCTTTACCTGAAACTCTATGGGAAGTAGTACCTGCTTCCCATACACCAACTCATAAGGTGTATGGCCTATAGTATTTCTCCAAACTGCCTTGTAGGCCCACAAGGCCTCAGGCAACCTATTAGCCTAGTCTTTGTGATGCAGTTGAACAGTCTTAGTGAGGATGGCCTCTATCACCTTGTTGGTCGATTCCACTTGGCCATTGGCTTCGGTGTGATAGGGTGAAGACTTTTTGTGTCTGATCTTGTATTGTTCGGTAAGAGCCTTGACCAAATTTGAGGTGAATTGTGTCCCTTGGTCAGTGACTATTTCCTGAGGCACCCCGAAATGAGTGAAAATTTCCTCAAAGAGAAATTCTACCATAGATTGTTCATTAGTTGAATACATGGCCTTGGCTTCTACCCATTTTGTTACATAGTCTGTGCAAACTAATATGTATTTTTTTCTGCAAGACATGGGATTGATAGGTCCTACAAAATCTAAGGCCCATTTTTCAAAGGGTTCGATTACTACTTGGGATTGGAGTGGCATTTCATCAACTGTTGTAGGTTTTCCCATTCTTTAGCAATCATTGCAGTTGGCCACGTATTTCTTTGCATCTTTAAAAATGGTCGGCCAATAATAGCCAGATTGTAGGATTTTGTAAGTTTTCCTTTTGTCAGCAAAGTGTCCTCCACATGGGCCATCATGGCAGGCTCTGAAGATATCCTACATTTCATCTTCCCGGACACATCTTCTGATTACCAAATTAGGTCTCGTTCGGTATAGGGTATCCTCATGCCACATATAATTGGCACTTAGCTAAATGATTCTTTGTTTTTCTATGGATGTCAAACCTTGAGGCAGCTTGCCAATTACCAAATAGTTGGCTACGTCTACATACCAAGGGGTGAAAGTAGAAATGGTGAATAAATTCTCATCAGGAAAATCATCATCTACTGGAGTATTGTCACCTATATGGATAAGTCTAGACAGGAAATCAGCAACCAAGTTGTCTCTTCCAGGCCTATCTATGATAGTGATATTAAATTCTTGTAGTAACAATAGCCATCTAGTTACTCTAGCATTTTTGATGGGTTTATTCATTAGAAATTTGATAGCTTAGTGGTCAGTGTGCAAAAAAACTTTGTATCCTATTATATAGTGTCTAAACTTTTTGATGGCATGTACTACGGATAAAAACTCTTTCTTTGTGACAGTATAGTTTGCTTCAGCAGGTGAGAGGTTCTTACTAACGAAATACATAGCATAAGGAATCTTCCCTTCCCTTTGTCCTAAAATAGCTCCCAAGGTGGTTTCTGAGGCATCTGTACAGATATGGAAAGGAAGAGACTAGTTTGGAACTCTCAAAGAAGGAGCACTTGAAAGTTTTGTTTTTAAGATCTCAAAGGAGATTTGGCATTGCTCATCCAAATAGAATTAAGCATCTTTCGTTAGTAGTTTGAAAAGGGGGGCAGCTAGGTTTGTAAAATTTTGAATAAACCTCTTATAGTAGCCAGCATGCCCTAAGAAACTTATGATTTCCTTTTGTGAACTAGGGATATTAATTTGTGAAATAATGTCGGTTTTGGCAAGGTCTACTCTTATTCCGGTACTAGAGATGTGGTGACCTAGAACAATTCCTTCAGTAAGCAGCATTCTCGATTTTTCATGACTGAGTGAGAGGTTGGTCTCTTTACATCTAATCATTACCTTCTTCAAATTATCCAATGCCTATTGGAAATCATCCCCATATACCGTGAAGTCATCCATGTAGACTTCCAAACAATCATTGGTCAAATTAGAGAAAATAGCCAAGACAACCCTCTGAAAGGTAGTAGGGGCATTGCATAACCCAAAGGGGAGAACCCTATAGGCATAGGTTCCCCAAGGACATGTGAACGTAGTCTTATCCTGGTCTTATAGTGAAATTTGTATTTGGTTGTAACCACTAAACCCGTCCAGGAAAGAAAAGTACCTTGTCCCAGATAAGGTATCCAAGACCTGATCTATGAAAGGTAAAGGGAAGTAGTCCCTATAGGTGGCCTTGTTTAGTTCTCGAAAGTCCAAACAAATCCTCCATTTCTCGTTTTTCTTTGGTACAATGACTAATGGGGAGACCCATTTGCTATCTAATATAGGGTAAATGAAATTGGCTTGTAGGATTTTTTGGAGTTCTTCCTTTACTATATCTTTCAAGGCTGGGTTCATTCTTCTCTGGGGCTGTCAGATATGATTGATCTGATCGTTAGTGTAAATATGATGCATTCATGTATTTGGGTGGATCCCTTTCATGTCATATTAATCCCATGCAAACACATCGGATTTCCCTTGAATCATTTGTACCAGCTTTTGTTGTTGATCTGTTTCTAGGTTGGCATTGATATACAAGGACTTTCCGGGACTGATTTCTACAACTTGGACAGCAGATTCCTTCCCTTCCTCTACTTGTGAAAGATTGGCTATTGTAGAAGTGGAAGGGTGCCAAATTTCTTGAAATTCAGGGCTAAAGATGTGTGTGTAGTTAGGGAAAGATTGGGGATAGTCAATGCATGCCGAAGTAGCCAAGAATAGACTTAGGATTTGATCTTCAGAGTGTTCTTGTACTCCTTTTACTTGTTCAAGTGTCAATAAGGGATGAGTACAGTCCTCCTCCCCATAAGGATTCTCCAACCAAAGAGGAACCTCAGTGGTTGGTTGGGCAGGGGGAAAAAGGATAACTTTCTGACTTTGAGTGCCATTGGAAATTGTCATTTCTCCAGATGGACAACTAATGAATGCATCAACAGTGGCCAACCAAAGTCGACTAAGTACCACTAGGTGTCCTGGTTTGGGGGATTTGGGATGGATTACCAAGAAATCCACAGGGTATTCCCAAGAGGCCAATGTCACTGTTATATTGTCTAAAATTCCTGTTGGGGTGATGACTGACTTATCTGCAAGCTCTAGCAAGGTTTTTGTAGGTCTTAAGTGATCTAGTTGCAGTGTTTTCATAGTGTTTACTGACATCACATTTATTGCTGCCCCTAGATTGATCAATGTGTTATGTAAGGCAACACCATTGATTTCTATGGTTACCATTGGGTTCCCTGGATCACTATACTTGGAAAGCATCTCTGTTATAAATTTAGATAACTGCCCTACCACCTGTATGACAGGAGGTTCCTTCCTTTTTCTCTCTGGCTTTTTAATGCAAAGGTCCCTTACAATTTTAGCATAGATAGGTATGTCTTTAATGGACTGTAGTAATGGGATCTTTACACATATATTCTGGAGTTCAGTCTCTAGATTATGTTCTAGAGGTTCCTCAGTTTTCTTTATGAGAAACCTTTCTGGGTAAGGGGGATTAATTTCATGGGGTGTTTTTGCTGCAAGGGAGTTGGGAGAAGGGATTTCTTGTGGTATTGGAGTGTTTCTTTTTTCGTTCAATGGATCAGTCATTTGTTCTTCTCTTTGAACCGTTTGGACATCTATTTGTTCTTCTTGGTTTGTGTGATTATGCACTTGTTCCTCTTGAATAACCATAGTGGGATTTGTTTTGTTTACAATCCTTCTTGATCTTAATTCAATTCCATTAAACGGAGCTGGCATTATTACATATGTAGGAAAGGTTTGTACTTCAACTTTTTTTATAGGTTGTGTCGGTCTGTTATTTGAGTTAGGGATAGGTTATGCAGGAATAGAAGTAGGTCGAGGAGGGTTTTGGATGGGTGCAACTTGCATTGGTTGCTTCATATTTGGATTCATGGGTAGCGTAAGTGGTTGTTGTGGTTGTGGGGGTGGAAGAAGACCAGGGGGGTTAAATCTTGGGAGCAATTGTGAAATATTCGAAGGATATTGTGGATAGGTGGGAAAATTTTTTGGTTGAAAGGGGACATTTCCATATATAGGTCCTCTCCACCCCTGTTGCCAAGGTTGAGTTTGTGTCAACCACTGAGGATAAGACATGGGGGGTACCCATTGTTGTTGGGGGTATTATGTAATTGGTTCGGCAAATATGTTGGGGTTTTGTTGTCTCCATGGTCTCCTAGGGGGGTAGGATGTCTCAGGTTCTCCTCCTCCATTGAACATGGCCTTGATTCCGGGAAGAGAACAGCATTCATTAGTAGGATGGTCCTCTTTGCAAATACCATGGATTTATATAGCATTGAGGGGGCATTCCTTTTCAGGGTGTTTCCTCCTACACTAATGACAGAAAATTGCTAACGTAGCCTTTTCTTCCTCTTGTTTTCTTTTAATTTTCATGGTATCTAGTTGGGAACTGATGGTGTGTAGGATATTTGTTTTAAATTTTTCCAATAGATTTCCTAGTTCAATCCTCGTGACACCTCCGGATGTGGGTTTAGCAATTCTTTTGGTAGGGTCCCTTATACTTTTCCCCATTTTAGCTTGACTGCAAGAGTATCTTTTACAATACTCTGTTATCTTTGCAAATGGTTTTTGGTATACGTCCCCAGAACTCATGAGGTTTAATACTTCAATGCAATCATCCCTCACACCTTTTAGAAACGCAATCCTAACTGTAGTTGTATCTAAGGAAAACTGCTTAGTCTTTTGGTAATTGTATAAGAACCTTTCGAGGTA
The DNA here is from genome assembly GCA_010110895.2 of Picea sitchensis. Lineage (NCBI taxonomy): Eukaryota > Viridiplantae > Streptophyta > Pinopsida > Pinales > Pinaceae > Picea > Picea sitchensis. The sequence continues at coordinate 148,838 of SNQJ01S0010201.1, read as the reverse complement.
GTCTTCTAAGCTTTCCTCTTTTGATTGTTGCATTTTGAATATATCATTCCTAGCGTCCCTAGGTCTATAGTAATCTTGGTATTTCTGGAGGAAGGTCTCCTTCATACCATCCCAAGACAAAATTGTGTGTTCCCCTAAGCTCATGAACCACCGCAGTGCCGAATCTTTTAGTGTGGCTAGGAAAAGTTTTAATTTTTGAGTATTATCTGTGCAGTTATAGCTCCTACACAATATGTCAAATTCAAATAAAAACGAGTCAGGGTCTTCTATCGACATACCTCGGAAATGAGGAAGTGAAGATAATGGAAAGTTCTTCATAGCAACGTCTTTATCCATATCCAATATGGGGAACCCAAATGTCTCTATTTCATTGGCTACATTTCCCTCTTCTTCTGCCATGTTTCCAAGCAATCTGTAGGGAGGTGGTGAATTCTCTCCACTCAATGATGGTTCCACCACCGGGTTACCTGGTATCTCTGGTGGTTCCAAGGTTTTGTGTGGCCTTCCAACAACATATGCAACCTCTTCTATTACCACTTATTTTCCAGTTTCTCCTTTGGATGGGGTCGCCAATGCTTCCTCCCTTTCTTGTTGCCTTATGTCTTTAATCTAAATAGTGGCTTCAGATCTAGTGCCTTTTCTTGTTGTTGCAATTGTTACCTTTGAGCTCTCTCCTTTGAGA